>LPNX010286218.1:65783-125783 GCA_001517045.1 Pseudotsuga menziesii | reverse complement strand
AATTTTTCACAACCGGGATTATATTTGTGCCATCAACCAAGGCTTCTTCCGTAAGGTTTTCTTGCTCTTCCTTGCCCAGGGTAGTGTTAAGAATTTGATAAACTTCTCTATTTACTGAAGTGGGTTCACTAATGAAATTGCTAATGGTATCATCTTATGTCTCATTTTTAAAGGTTAAGGCCTTCCCTATAGTTAATAATGGCTGGACATCCTCGTCCTCCTCCTCCTGCTCTATCCAAAGGGATGTTTTAGCCTCTAGACTTGGCCGAGCTGGAGGATACAGGGTGAGGTTTTTAGTATCCATACCATCAGATATAGTCATGGACCCCGATCGACAGCTGATGCAAGCATCAGCTGTGGCCAACCACGGTCTCCCCAAGATCAATGGGTGTCCCCCCAACTGCGATTTTGGTTGTAACACCAAAAAGTCAGTTGGGTACTCCCATGAATCTACTGATATAACAAGGTCGTCCAGAATCCCTTCGGGTCTGATGGTGGATCTGTCTGCCAATTCCAAAATAGTAGGGGTCGGTCTAAACTTGGTGAGCCGAAGCTTCTTTACAGTTTCCATAGTTATAACGTTGATTGCTGCTCCCAGATCCAATAGGACGTTGGGTATCTGTGTCTGTCCTATCTGTACAGTAATGGTAGGATTACCAGGGTCATCGTATTTAGTCACAGGGGCTTTTCCTGTTATCAAGGCCGATAAGTTTCCTATGACATGAACTGTGGGAGGATCCCTGAATTTCCTTTGTGTTCTTCTTGTGCACAGCTCCCGAACTGTTCTAGCGTAAATGGGCACATCTTGAAGCGCTTGAAGGAGGGGAATTTTAACATAAAGGTTTCTTAACTCTCCGAGGAGGTTAAACTGAGGTTGCCCCCCCATTTTTGGTAGCAGTAATCTCTCGGGGTATGGTGGCTGCTTTATCAGATGGGAAGGCTGTATCTCTTCAGGTTTATCGTTGGATGGTTCAGCCGTCCCTTCTAAAGGATGCCCAGCATCCTCAATGATGGGAATTGAGTCAAATGGATGCTGTAAGCTCTCCTCTTCTCTATGCTCAGAGGATGAAACATCCTCCGTTATTACAGGTTCTACAATTTTCCCAGATCGTAAGTGAATTTCATTACAGGGTACAGGGGAAAGAGAGTAGGCTGGCATGTTGACAGTCTCCAATTGGTGGACTGCTTTATTGTTTGGGTTAGGATTAGGTTGGGCAGGCAGCTGGGGTCGTATTGGTATATTCGGGACATAATTGTTTTGCAGCTGCAGCTATGACTGTGGAGGTAAGTATTGAGGATATGTAGGAATTTGGGGGAATTGAGGAAATTGAGGAGAATACGGTGCTTGTTGAGGTAGAGGTGGTTGAGGAAACTGGTTCCCAGGATGGAAATTCCTCCATCCAGGAGTCCATGACGTAGGTTGGGGTGGTGGCTGTGTCCAGGGATTCCATGAATTATAGTTTTGCATTGCAGGTTGAGAGGAATTCCATTGAGTATAATTCGAAGGGAATTGTGTATTCAAATTTTGCATATTATTCCAATTCCCCATATTATTCAAAAATGGGAGAGAGTCTGGAGACATACCTTGATTCCGAGGCTGCCATGGTTTCTTCTGTGTGATAAAGTAGGCTGCTTCCACATCCAGGTTTGATGCCTGCAGAACGACCTTGACTTGAGGAAGTGAAGGGCATTCCTTCATGTCATGGTTCAACTCACACAGCTGACATACGTTCACTTTGTCAAGCGGGCATTCTCTCAATGGATGATTCTTTCTACATCGGGGGCAGAACACACCCAATGTGAGATCCTCTACTTCTTGTTTTTGTTTCACCTTCAGGACATCAATTTCAGAAGAGATGGAGCTCATCATTTCTGTTTTAAAATTTTCAAGTAGATTGCCTATCTCTGCTCGGGTAGTGCCTCCATTAGATGACTTCTGAGTTCGGTCGAAGACGTCACGTTCCAGCTTTTCTCGTTTATCCCGCTTATTATTTCTGGAAGACCCTCTGGAGTATCTTTTGTACAGCTCCACAATTTTGTCGAAAGGTTCTTTGGAGATGTCTCCCTTACCAAGAAGGTTCAACATATCTAGACAATCATCCCTGATTCCCTGAAGCAAGATTATTTTGAGTACATCCAGTCCCATGTTCGTCTGCCCAGCTCTCTGCACATTGTACAGCAGTCTTTCCATGAAATCTTCCAAACTTTCGTCCTCCTTCTGCACCATTTTAAATAACTCCTCTCTCTTATCCTTGGTGTTACAGTATTCCTGATATTTCTCCAGGAACACCTGCTTCATTGCATCCCAATTAGTAACGGTTCCTCCCCCAAGGCTCATGAACTAGCGTAATGCATTGTCCTTAAGGGTAGCAGGAAAAAGTTTTAGTTTTTGGGCATCAGTGATATAATCGTAACTGCGACAAAGATATTGAATTCGAAAAGGAATTCATCTGGGTCTTCTGCCGCCTTTCCATGGAAACGAGGTAACACCGATGGTGAGATATTCTTCATAGGAGCTGCCCCATCTGGTTGTTGAATAGGAAATTGCAATGTAGCCACTGTTCCCTCTGGCAGGGAGCGATTCTCATGATGATAGTTTTCTCCCATCACTTCTTCCTCATCGGCCCCGTGTCTGTTACTCATCTCTTCTTCTATTTTCTCCTCTTCGTCTCCTCCTGTATTCTTTTCTTTGTTCTTCTCTTATTCCTCGTTCTTTTCTTCGTTCTCCTCTTGTTCCTCATTCTTTTCTTCGTTTTTCCACTGTCCCAGGAGCTTCTGGTGGTACTGATCCCACTCTTCCTTAGTTACACTCCTCCCGTTAATGTGATAATTCGTACCTCTACCAGCAGGTCCCGTTGTAACAGCTATGTCTTTGTCTACAGGGGTAGCTGAGGACATCGCAGCTGCTCGTGTCTTCTCCACCGTGGATCCCGATGCTAGCGCCCCAGGATCAGCGGGGTTTCTTCTATTAGAAGTTTCTTGAAGACGAGCTCCAGTGGATGAATCAGTTCTGTCAACAAGGTCGTCAATGAACGTCCTTCTGCCCAATGGTACTCCTCGACCTCGACCCGAGCC
Source organism: Pseudotsuga menziesii (assembly GCA_001517045.1). Lineage (NCBI taxonomy): Eukaryota > Viridiplantae > Streptophyta > Pinopsida > Pinales > Pinaceae > Pseudotsuga > Pseudotsuga menziesii. The sequence goes on along the minus strand of LPNX010286218.1, from coordinate 122,708 downwards.
ACCTACACCGTTAGTATCTTGTGGGGTTTTGGGAGTTGGGAATTGATCGCGTTTTACCCTTCTAGTATTCATACAACCCAAATCATTTCATCAGAAAGAATAAAAAGAGACTGACTAAAAATAATTATCAAATGCAACTACTGATAGTGTTTAATTACCCTTCCCCGGCAATGGCGCCAAAATGTCGAGCACCCTAATTGCAGATAAGTTATTATCAACACACAGAGCTTACGAAATTAATTGTCAACCCGAGGAAGTATTTTGTTTCAAAGGGTAAGTGCACAATATATGCTAAACACCAAATCATTGTAGTGAATACTGTTCTTAAACAACTATGTTCATCCCTCAAACTTTGTGTGATCCCACCAATCTTCTAACTCTACAATTTCAACCTTGTCCTTCTATGCATCAACCAGAAATGAAATCAACAATTACTGACAGAAAGGAAATCCTATTCACAGCCCAAATTAAAGGAATTGCCTATTGATCTAATCACACTCGGAATCTGTAACCATAAATGAATTGTAATCTAGAAATTCAATTGCGACAAATCAAGCTCGGCTATTCTAAGAATTGAATTCTAGAAATAAAGATCAACAATTATAACAATCCAAGAATTACACAGGGTTCGTGGGATGTCAACCTGAAACCATGAGATGAACAGAGTTGTGTACAACTATTGAATAAATTGCATAAAGATTATCTACTCAGTCGACTGTTACAGTTATTGATCTTAGGAAAATGCAATGCTGTAAATCACACACACTACTGCTACACACACAGAAAATATGATTAACGAAACATCACACAACCACAAATTGAAAGATCCTACCTTAACTCAGCAATCTCTGCGAAAGGCGGGCCCAACCTTCACAGAGAGACCCTGGATGAACAATGTACAGCTCCCTTAAACCAGCAGTAACTCTTTGTATTAAAAAGGAAGGATTATTACAGATTGCTCCCACTGTTAATACACCGAATGAATTAACTATCTTCCAACCCCCCTGGGTCGAGACAACCTTCTGCATTTATACATACAAGCGATAACATCCAATCCTATTACAAAGGGAAGCCATGAAGATCTCTGATCTTCAGGCGCCCTGAATAACACCGGTTGTTACAAGACGTGGCATGATACAATTATAGAAAGTGCGAGAAGACTGTTGACTGGCCCAGAAGTGGGGATCTTCTTAGATCGCCATAATATTCGAGCAGCTACACTGGAGATCCCTCGATCATAGCACATTCTGTTATGGCTACTCTGACCGGCTCTTGTCTGGAATGTCACGTGCCTCAATCGATGATGGACAGGTTGAGGATCCCTTTTGTGTCACGACCATCCCTCGTCCCTAGACTTGTTCAGCGTTATTCCCCTGCATTCTGCTAATCTTACATTATCTTCATAGATCACACATATTAGCACAATTTCGAGAGATAAATAGCCTTAATTGTCACAAGAATAAGCATTAATAAGGTAAAACAATAATCAATCTTACCTTGACAATTTAGGGAATAAAGTGAAGAAAGTCAGTCTGATTGGCATGCTAAGCAGTGTAAAACAAAGGAAGAAAGGTGATTAAAGGTGGTTAAAAAGGGACCAAATTTGGACTCAACAAGTAGTCATCCACTAGCTCTCACAATTCACAAATGACAATTTCACAAATGAGAAAAAGCTTCTTCTCATGGCTGATCCCTGTATTTTATAAAAATTATTGATATTATAAGGTTCCAAACCCATCCATAAACCAAATCCAAGTCGAATTGGTGTGGCTTCTCATGCTATGCGATGTGGCCTCTCTCTTCACCTTCCCTCTTCTCCCAAATTTGAGTAGGAGCCTCTTGGCCTTCTCCAACTCCCAAGTTCAACTTATAAGATGCTCTATTCAGTCCTGAAATGTCAATATGTCAGTATGTCAGCCTTCAGATCTGACTTGTGTTATAACTGTCATAGAATCTCCATCATTGGTTTTATAGATGTCATAAATGTAAGGGGAATCTAGCCAAGTGTCCATGAAAATCCCATTTGGCTCTTCCTCTCCCATGTAAGTTACAATCCATCCCAAATTTGACCTATGAAGTATATGGACAATTATATTAACCTCTTAATCCATGCAAAAACATTAGACTTCCCATATATTCAAATTTGCAAGAGAAAGATACCATTTAACATAGGAATTGTAGCTAGTGTGGGCCCCATAGTCTCCATGTGTCTTGATGCTCCATTGTCACCTCCATTTTCTCTTGTATTTATTTAATAAGATACATTATTAAATATTTATCCCATTCTGATGTATAAACATCATTTATTATCCCCCTTATTCCAAATATCAAAGCTTCCACCACTAACCTAGGAAACTAGTGATTTTTCTCCTTGGCAATTATTTGACTTTTAGCATCCATTTGACAACTTTCATGAATATGGAGAATGTGATTTGGCCATTGTGACCCAATGAAAATTTTGGGACATTACAAATTGTTCAAACCAAAGGGAATTTTATTGTATGCAAAGGTACCCCATGGAAAAATAAAAGCCGTTTTGTGTTGGTCTTTTGGCTTGATTTTAATTTGATTGTATCTGGAAAAAACCATCTATAAACGAACAAACTTCACTACCCGCATAAGCATCAATAATTTGATCTATAAAGGGTGTGGGGTATTTGTACTTGGGACATGCTTTATTTAGGTTGTGAAATTCAATGCATACATGTATTGTCCATTGTTTCTTATTAACATGAATGATATTGGATATATCCATTCCGTCAAAGCAATTGGGTAGATACAACCAGGTTTCAGCAATGTTCCCACTTCAGCCTTAATGACTGTCACTTTATGCGGATTAATAGGTAGAATATTTTGTTTAACTGGATTAACATCGGGTTAGGTTTGGATTTCATACTTTACAATGGACGGATCAATTCCTGGAATCTCCTCATATGACTAGGTAAACACGTCACGAAACTCCTTAAATAAGGAAGTATATATGGCAATCTCCCTTGGAGATCAGTTTGCACCGATATGCACATTTTTGTCGAGGTCGGGTTTTGCACAGATGTTGATAGGAATGGTAACATATATATTTTTCATATTCCCATCATCAAATATTCCCTCCTTTGGCAAAAAATTAATTTGTAAATCAACATATTTTGCCAGTCTCACATGGAACTCTTGGTTTTCAATTCTACTCAACTCTGGAAGAAAGTAGGACCTATTCTGAAGATATTCAAAAATCTTATCTTTCCACTCATGCCTTCAAAAATGGCTTCATTCGAAGTAAAAACCATGTCTAAGCATCCATACAAATATAAATATTTCTCTACCCAAGCAGGCAGATAAGCTTCTTTCGACTCCTCTGAGACTATAGAAGGAGTCGCGATAGAATTGACAGTGGTGTCAGCAATAGCTTGATAATCCACCTCCACTATGGATAAGGGAACCTGAGGTTCATGACAGGAAGGAAGGACCCAAGGATCAGTTCTATCGACAACCGTCATGATAGACTTCCCTACACTTGTACAACCTAGATAATTTATCAGGGCTGGGATATCAAATGTGCCCATCAACGATGAATACATTCCAACCCCTAAGATCTCATTAGCTGATTTAACATGATCAAATAAATGTACAATGGAATCATTAGTTTCCAAATGGCCCTTTCAAGTGAAACTGAGTTGGTCAACAGTAACCAAATTCCCTTCATGTGGAGAAAACACCACTCAAAGAATGACCGAGGCAATCGCACACATGGCGTAAGTCCATCTTCTCCCTAAAAGCAAGTTGTAATCCAAAGGAGCATCAATCAACTCCACTTCAACAACCATTGATTTCCCTTCCAACTTAATCTAGAAAGCTGGTAGGATACGATGCTGATGGAAAGACCTTCCTTCGAAAGCAGTAAGTAAGGTGTTTGACAAAACTAGCTACGGGGAACCTAAATCCTTCCAGCAAGATATTGAAATTACACATGATGAAGCACCTTTGTTAACAAATGTATGTCCAATGGTTTTTCCTCCATGAATGACATCTATTGACAAAGCCACATGATACGGAAGATGAATCTTAACATCTGATAGATTAAACTTCACCACCAGGCTCGACGAATCCATGTTGCCTAAAGCTTCTAAGAGGGTGTCCCGCTAAGAATGAAAAATATGTAACACTTCCAATGATGACATTGCACATGGCGTTTGAGCCAAATATTCCACCACAAAGTAGTTAGAAGAAGTCCTAGAGTTAGGATTGTGAAATGATTTTTTAAATACACCTTTCAGTACCTTAAGCATTGGATCAACAAGTTTCTCGATAGCGAGAGGGTTAGAAGTTTCACCAACAGACTTACCCTTCTCAGGAGCCTTTGATTCATAATTTTTATTTCTTGTCTGGAGTAAGGCACTAGATCATGCCATATTGATATAGTTCTTATAAGGAGGAGAACTGGAAGTGACCTCGACTACATTAGAAACGAAAGTTGCATTCTATCCTTGGGGAAAAGGATCCTTTAGGACAACTAGTTATTGATTTTTAAGAAACTTCTGAGCTTGATCCATACAAGGGAATTGATGAGTTAGGTGGTATCCTTAACACAAATTACAAGGAAAATTAACCTTCTTCTTATCTTTCTTACCCTCATCATCATTATTCGTGGGTTTCTTCTTGTTTTGATTACCCTCACCCTTATTCCCTTTCTTCTTTTTCTCACCGAGCTGTTGATCGCCCTTCTGAGAAGATTGTGCAAAAATAGTTGCAGTTTGAGATGAGGGGGTGCAAGCCCTTGCTGCCTTCACTACATATTGCTTCATTGAAAACTCATGGAGTTACTTAGCCAGTGACTCTACAGTGGGAGAATTAACTGAACCAACCACACCATCAACATGGGGTCCATGCTTGGGTTTCTCGGCACTATTTGTAGACCTCGGTTCCTCAAGTATAATATCATACAAGATCCTAGGCTGAGCATAAATCAAATCTAACTGTTGGGACCTGAGGATAGCCTCTTATTCTGTGGTCACTCTTGAAGTGGATACGTACTTAGATATGTAAGGAAGTAAATATTTTAAGAACCACTCTAATAAGAACTTGGGAGGTATGGTGGATTTTATAAGTGTCTTCCTTCTTTGCCACTCTTGGATGTGATTCGAGATATGTGTGGCTTTGTTTTTCCAAAAAGTGGACAGCAAATTTGTGCAGGCATCATACCAGACATGAAGCTGGAAGTTATTGAGGAACACCGTTGCTAAGTCCAAAAAACTATCATATGCAGTAGATGGAAGTTCAATGTACCATTTTGATGCAACATGAGTCAAGGTCCTCTCGAAAAGCCTCAACAAAATAGAATAATCATTCAGTGAGTTTGAAGAGAACCATAGGTGAAAAGTGGTTATATGGGCACCTGGATCTTTGCTAGATTTTCCTTCAAACTTAGGAATGTATGAAGGTAACTTAATAGGAACAGGTGGCCATGTGGCACTATGCTGCACCGGGTCGTTCATTAACTTTGACAAGTATGTAAAGTTTAAAGTTTCTAGGAAGGGAAGTGAAGGCCTAATCAGAGCTTGAAAAGCATGAGTCCAGAATGTAGAAGGACCTGCACCCTGGTTCCCAAATGAAAATATGGGGTTTCCCCCAGTCGCCGATTGTGAAGTAGTTGGAATAATTTGAAAAGGATTCCACCCATAAGCCAGTGGATTACGTGTGTGTGGTGCATTATAAGTGGGTTGAGCCACTCCAAATGAAACTGGAGTTTGAAAGACAGGAGTAGGTATCCCTCTACTAAAAAGAAAAAAGGGAGAGGTTGTGAAAGGGGTTGAAACTGGTATCTATAAACCTTGGACAAAATCTTTTGTGTTTCCAAATTGCATGCCCACATATGTAGGTGTAGGACCTACATAAGGAGTGGATGGGGGAATGTGCCCCCCATTCCATAGGAAACCATGAACAAACGAGGAGGATCCACTTGGACCACTCTGAGCAGTATGCATAAAGGAGGGGGAATCAAAAGGTGCACTGGGAATCCCAGTGACTACCCCACTAGAAGGATCTACTACATTGGAGGAAGCTGACAGTTGAACCACCAAACTACTTGGTGACAAGTGTGCAATAGATGTCATTAGAGGAAATTTGGGGTCTAAAATGGGCCTTATAAGAAAACGTGCCAAAATAAGTTTTTGTGAGTTGGAATTCAAGAACCAATAGAATTTAAATAAAATAAGTCAACCATAATGGTTGAATTGACATATTTGTCATTAAAAAAAACTACTTTTTTTGTTCGTATTTTTGAAAATACGAACACAAAAAGTAGTTTTTTTCTTTCTTCCTCCAAAATTAATCAATATTATTTTATTATTTTAACTATTATTTTATTATTTTCCTTAGGAGGCCCATTTTAGACCCCAAAATTCCTCTAATGACTTGGTCTTGAAGTGCCAACCGAGGGAGGTGGAACTCCTCTAGCTAACATGGCTGAAGCGGGGGTAGAAATACCCTCGACAGAGCTAGCCATAACTCTGCTCACAGGAACACCAATAACAAGTGAATTAAAGGGAATGACTTGGAAGATCACAGCATCGTTTAAGTCAGTCAGAGGTGGTTAAAATTCCTTGCAAACTTGTCAGCCTACAAGTCTTCAATCTCTACTATAGTTGTTTCATCCTGGTTAGTCCTAAGTTCCAGTTCATCTGGAACTTCGCTAATTCCTACTGGTTCAAATGAATCGTCAGTATCTAGTCTCCTTATTTGAGGGGGTGGTGGAGGCTCCACTGTATCAGATGGAAGAAGGTTTTGCAACCTTCTTGACCTATAGAGAGGTTGGTCCTCCACACCTAAAAATTTGACTCACACACACCTAAACGCCAAATAAAAATAGAAAAACCAAATAACACTCACTAAAAATGTCCTAAAGTTAGACAAACACAACATATATAAGATATGCCTTCCAAAGGAAATCCTGGGATGATTAGGGCCCAGGTCCAACCAATGAATACTAATAGATGGTTACTTGGCGTCTCGTGAAGATGTTCTTGGGCACAAGCATTGGAATCACGCAACCACCCTCCCACACTATCTATTGAGGTTACCTTCCAAGTCTGTCTAAGGTATACCAGAAATAGCCTTCCAGTATCAGCTGTGTATGATCCTTAGTGTCAAGAGACTAAAGGATACCGCAACTACACTGATAGTCTGGAGGAATGGTCGCAATCCTGATCCTCATGCATGGGAAGGGTAGCAAAGAACGAAACCCTGTCAACACTGGCACCGAACGGGGCCCAAGAGGTGGTATTGACAAGATCCCCAAATAGACAAAAATCATAATCTACATCGGAACAAGGAATCAAAGGGTTATCTCCTCAACCAGGTCCTTACGCGGCCTCATGCTTAACTCCTGTGTGAGAGGAGCTTTCCAGATGGTCTCATGTAGAGGAGGATTTACCTAGTGAAAGGCCAACTATGTCTGAATTCAAATACTTATGGACAATTAAAACTCCCTAGTCCACAAGCCTAGCCTAAACTAGTTGATGTATGAGCCTAGAAAAAAGAAAATCACTAGTAAAATTTTAATTAATCGTTCTTTTTAATGAGCTGTTTTTAGTCAAAGGTAGTGAGATGAGATTGCGTGATGTTATAGACTCAACATAAAGAAATAAACAATGATGTAAAATAAAATTCAAAGAAAATTGCAACTATTATGCCAATTTTTCTTTTCTTTTCTTGTAAAATGAAAGCTAATGAATTATTAAACAAAGTACGAGCAAATACGAGACTTAAATTTTTTTTTTTTTGAAGAATAACGAAAAAGACAATTAAATGCAACTAAATGCAAAAAGTATAAAAATGTTTTTTTCTTTTCTTTTTAATGCAACTAAATGCAAACTTGAGTAAGTTTGAACAATCTAAGTATATAACAGTGAAAGATGCAAACATACCCTATAGTGACACACTTCACCCAAAAAAGGAAGAAATGGCACAAAACCTAGACCTGGCGGAACTATCCAATCAAAGACTAATAGATCCAAAGCAGCAAGAATGACTTACTCAGACCACAAACATTAGTACAAAGCATACAATGTTTCCAAGGACTAAGCAATGACCTAAAAAACAAAATCACTCAAACTAATCCAAGTAGGAGGACCTAACACCTCCACAAACAAAGAAATTCAAACACAAAACACTCAAGGAATTGAAAAATCAAGTAAAATGTGAAATGTATAGGCCTAAAACTTACAGTATCATGTCAGAAACAGAACCGTCACAAGCATCTGAGAGGTCACAAAAGCAGGGACAAGCAAGAACGTCCCTATAAACTCAAAGAAACCTACAGGAATATGTGCCTGTTATAAAGGGAACTCACGTATGATATACGACTGTCTAGAAGGAAACCTGCATATACAAAGTGAAATACGCGATTGTCACTAAGACAACCCACATATGCTGTCAAAATTCTTCAAAAAAGAAAAGCACTGACAGATAGGATGAACATGCAAAATTGAAAATCAAAGAAAAAAACAAGACAAATAACAAACAGAATAAAAAAGAGCAAAGATTAGTGAAGAAGCCTAAAGAGAGGGCCTACAACATGTTGGACTCCCTAGTGGAGTCACCAGTTCTATTGTTTAGGAAAACAAACCCTTATAACCTAGGGCCTCTTGGGTTAGCAAATTACTAACTAACTTGCAAAAAATGAACCATTTCTAAAATTGAAATAGAAATAGGAAGAAAACTGAGCATACCTTATTTATGATGGCTGATCCTAGCTTTTCTTCTTCTCTTCAACTTGATTCCACAGCTTCCAGGGTATCTCCAATCACCCGCAAAGAACAATATATTCCTGGAATATATTATATATTATATCAATGGTTAATGAAATAACATATTCATAATGAGATAATCATATCATTCATAAATCACAATATATAAGATTGCACAATATTGGAAGAAGAACTTTCTTTGTTGATATACAAGTGTGGTGAGATTACAACCCAACATTTGAGACAAGTGCTCCTCTACAAACCAAGGACACTGAGTTTTGATGCTCCAATATATATGAAGGAAAACCACCAGCATAACTTTGATCCACTAAGTATGATTGATTAGCCTCAACCCCTACCCTCTATATATACATGAGGAAAGAGAAAGGTTTCAAGGGTTGAGGTGGTTGAGAAAGTTGAGATAGTTATGATTAAGGGCTCAATTGTCCTCGAATAATCATGTTTATATTTTTTAACTTTAAATTAAGGCATACACGACTATTGATATAGGCATGTCGCGTATGATACATGCCTTACTTTAAGGAAACCCGTGGGTGCAATGCATACTCGAGTTGCAATGCAAATGCTCACATATGATATGCGGGTTTCTATGCAAATAGTCGCGTATTCAACCCTAATGTCCAAACAAAAATATATTCAGCTGGTAAGGTGATGTTGTAACAAAGGTCATGCCTGTCTATAGTGTTTTGGCTACTTCAATCCAATTTGTCTTTTTGTGTTCTGACACATTGAGTGTTAGTACTCGGATAGAGAAGTACCATTTTACATGATAACAACAATATAAATATTTAACTTTAATCAAGAGAAAGTTTCTAATCACCAATCATAGCAGCATATCATCAATATTCATGAAAAATAACAAGATGCACAATACACAAATTTTAACGCGGAAACCAAAGTGGTGGGGGAAAAACCATGGAATCCTTTTATGTAAAATTTGATCCAACAACAAATGGGATAAAAAATTTAATACAACTTCTCTAGCTACAACTGGAAGGGGCTACAACCCCCTAGAATTCTTCAGTTTCAACTAACAAGTTGCCGCAACAACTCAACTCACAAAATTGTCCACCACCCTGCCACCCTAAAGAATAATGATCTTGAACTTCTGAACTGAACCTGTGGTCTTGTCAAACTGATCAATGAAATCTCTTCTCATCACTTCTGCTCATCATCTATGCTCATTACTTTTGCTCATCATATGTTACTATCAATATACATCCTTTATCAATGTAAGTTCACTTATATTATATACCGTTGTTCACATATATCACTATACCAAAATCATGTATTGATGTTCTCATGCATCATTGTACAAATACTACACTATTGTACATCATTAGTACCACTTATGAGTAGAGTCTCTAGATATGTCCTGGTATAATCACTATGCAATGAACACAGTTTATGTATACTGCGTAACCATTACATACCAAGCATTGTATACATATCACTGTGATTGTTAATGTACCTTATTAATGTACATCCTAACTGTACATATCATACTAAGTTGTCACCACATGCTATTGTATAGTTATATATAATATGTAATGGATTACATACCTTCAAAGTTCTTCTGGTGTTTGGTAAGCTTCAACTTCACTACCTCATACCTTTTCAACTTGAATGTTTGGTGATTTGGTTCACTGAGTGGTCTTAAGAGTTTATACACTCTATGTCATTGTATCTTCTGTTCCTTATCCTTTCACTTCTTCTAGTGTCATAGTCTGAATAAATGTATTCACCAACTCTGCTATGGCTCCTTTAGACTTTGAAGTTTACCTCAAAATAATAGTTTTGCATTAAATCTAAACTCGGTTAGAATAAGACATAAAAAATAGGATTTTATCAGGATGCCTGCAATTTTCACTAGGACACCCGAGTTCCTCAGAAAATACACCAGAATTCACTTCATTTTGGAGCTTCCTCAATGCCTTCTAGAACACCCCCAAAAAAACTACTCAGAGTTGCTTCACCGAATTCTCCTCCACAGTAGACTGTGCATATCATCCTACTGATGCCCCAGTCCAAATTTCCTCAGTTATACACCCAAAAATCAGAGCTACTTCACCAAATTGTTTTGCTAAAAAATGAGGGTGTTTTTTTGTCTTATTTAGATAGATTTTGATCCCAAAAATTGTAATTGTAATTTTTAAATTTGTGGATCCGACATGCAAAATAGTATATATTTTAATTCTAATTTTTAATTAAAAATAATTGCCAACATGGAGGATTTCAAGGCCCTAAGTTGGCTGAATTCACTTCAACTAGATTAACATTTTTCACAGGGATATTAAAGTGATTTAATTCATTATTTAATGCTTTAAAAATTTCTACATAGGACCATTTCATTTTAAGTTAAATTATAGATTTTTTACAAATATTCTTATGTCAACAAACTTTATGCTACTTCGACCAATGGTAAGGGTTATGCATGAGAGTTTAAAGGACTTCTTCAACAATCTTGAGGGTTAAGGGTCACCAAAAGAGGACTTCAAGGACTAGTCAGGATAAATGTGCAATGGGCGTCATCATATACTCATCATGGGCTCAAAATGACATCATTATGCAATATTAAGGTATTATTAGTGTTTTAAGGGAAATCATGACATATTGTCAAACCACCATACATCCTAGGGTTATTTCCAACAAGGTAGATACAATGAGGGCTCCAAGAACTAGTTTGTGGGATTAGGGACCAAGAGACAACTTAAGTATACTTAACCCCATCAATGGGTAGACATCGCTTTGGCATTTTCCTAAGGAATCCAAGGGATTCCTACTTGCGCTTGGAAAAGGTCAAAAGGTCTCCTTTACTGCTGAAAACCACATACCAACTACTAAACCTTAGGGGCTCCTCAAGGGGCACCAAGACACAAATGTTGGCATCATTGACAATTTAATCAACAAACCATTCTCTGCAAATCTATATATCATACTCAAAGAATTGTTGGTTTTTTCATCTTTCGTGTTTGGAGGTTTTTCCCAAGGTATATATATTGTCTCTGCTGATTTATTTTTGAGATTCATATGTGGTTGATATATAGATTCATATGTGGTTGATTTATGAAATTCAAAGTGTTGAAATTATTTGATAAAAGTTTTAAAGTTAAAACATATTCAATTTTTCTTAACATCAACATGGTATCAGAGCATAGAGAATGAGAGAGTTTAGTTTTTTTGCAATGAGATAAGCCTACATAGACCTTGAAGAGTTGAGAAAAATATTTCATCCATGAAATTAATCCTTGTTCGACCGAAAGAACGACTTGAATGCACATCAAACTTCAATACATGGAAAAAGAGGGTGTTAATAGTTCTTGAGGAGAATGACCTAGATTACCTCAATGATTGAAGAGTCTTCATCCAATATAGGGAGAATCCAAGAGCAAGTCAGTATGCACTGTTCTTGTCACTTTCGAGGAGACAAATTTTGTTGAGCATTTCTGATCAATCCACGAGGATTCAACCAAAACTGTTGAAAAGATACTTCCCAAATGGGATGATTTAGATTACTCATGATTGGATTTTAAAAATTTACAACCATTTGGGCGGTATGATTAGGTATTTGAATATGAATTTTTTTAGAATTCATGTTATGGAATCTTTCCTATCTGTACCAATTGGTTGAATGGCCTAGGGATTTGTGGATTGGATATTATTATTCTTCAATGGATATTGTGTGTCATGAGATCCTCTTAGAGTTAAGAACTCATTCAAAAGAGGATGATGATCATTGAAAGAATATTTTCTAGAAGAAGAGCATTCAATCCAGGTTGCATGAGATCCAATTTCCCCATGCAGAGATTCAATACCTCCTATATGCACTCAAATTTGCAAGGAGATCAATACTGAGGGACTCTAGTAATCTACGCAAGGAAGCAAAGACCAAGAGGGAGCACACAAAACAATAAAATATATGTACTTGTATTTTTTTTATATGCTCTTGAATGTGTTTCATTACAATCATATCGAGATCCATATTCTTGGGATTAGGAATTGTGTTATGATATAAACATATTGAGCATATATGTTTTTTGTCTTTATTTTATTGGAAAATAAAAAAACTCATGAAGTATACATGCACGATTGTTTGATTATCATATGATTTTATAAAATAATATTTAAAGGTTTTTTGAATGTATTCATGGGATTAGGAATGATGTTATAGAATAACATGATTAAAACCATATGTTACAATCCTTCTATTTATTTGTAAATAGTAAAACTCATGTTATGTTTAAATTAAGAAAAATACAGGGTTGCATGATTGTTCATGAGATATGAATATAAAGCATGCATGATTGTTTCATGAGATATGAATATAAAACATGCATGATTGTTTAATGATATATGAATACGAGAGCACATAACTTATTTATGAAATATGAATGGGGTTATGTAAAAAAATTGATTTAGTATATGTACATAACTGTGTGAACCATTGCTAGTATGATGAAAGTTTTCATGTGATAATATTTCTTGGTTATGTAATGTGATTAATCATTTGAATAATTATTCTTATAAGGAAAAACTTATTCAATGACCTACAAGAAGAGAATGACATGTAGTCATTCAGATGGATGATCTTGAAAAAGAGAAGATCAAGAGATTCCTATGTTAGGAATAAGTCAGAATAAAATCATTAATACTATTCTGAGAGAAGTAAAGGCTCATGAAGGTAATTCATTTATCCTAGTTATATTCATACATGTGTTATACATAGAGGAGTATGACTCTCTGTGATGGAGGACTCAAATTATGATTCTCACATATGATATGTTGAGAGGGAGGAGCTAGTTTTGCTAGCTCCTGGAAAACCAATGGATTTGGTTAATTAAACTCTTTCTATGTAAGGACCTTAATGGTGCTCATATTCAAAAGGAATATATATGTAAGAATATTGGACGATTCTTAATCTTAGATGTGTAATAGTCATTGGATAATATTTTTATTCTGTTGAAGAAAAATATTTAGTAGAGTTCTTGAAAGGATCCAAGAACAATGGATTATAAATCCATGACCACAGACATAAAATATAAATATGTTTCTTGTGCATATTTGTAGGATCTCATATATATATATAGGTCCCAAGTTCAGTTATACGATTTACAATCATTACATAGACATGTACAACAAATCATGTGTTTTGTTACCTACTTGGTAAAAGTGTATGTGGACTTAGACATGTTTCGGTCTGTGAAAGTAATTTTCATAGACATATGGATTTTGACTAGTACAATGATCAAGAAATATCGCATAAAATATGTTTCTCAGATAGAGCATATTGTAAAGCAGTAAAAATTTACAAAATTCCTAGTTACTTATATCTGAGACATGGTGCAAAAAGGATTTGTGTAACTCCTATACATATCCACATATGAAAAAAATTGCCAACATATTTACTAATCCTCTATCTAGAACAAGATTGGTATAGCATAAAATTCTCCTCTACTTGAAGATGGAGTATTGATGTATCTTCATAGGAAGAAACACTTAAAAGTACTCAAACTAGTTAGTTATGGTACATGACTCAGGAAACCAAGGGTTGTGATACCTTATGGAGAGAATCCACATGAGCAAAGACATGGTCAAAGTCTATGAGACTATTGAGTTATACTCAAGAAGAGTTATAGTTTGGACTATCAGATAACAATTAAACCTCTTATATAGGTAGTAAGGGTGCTATAATATAAAAAGAAGAATTATTGAGAAAGTGATCGGGGATTGAAGAACATCATAGAGAATGACAAGCTCACAGAGAACTTGTTTAGATAGAAGAATATTATTGAAGTCAACAAATATTGAATATTGAAAGAAAAGATGAGACTTTTTCCCTGCATGATTTCACACATTTGATGTCAAATGTTGTATATGATGGATATGAAATCCATTGTTTCGAGTTTAGAGAAACTGCATTCTAGATTGGATCCAGATGATACTACTATGTGTAAGTAGTTGGTTGGTCTCTGAGCAGACTTGTTGTATTTATGCTTACTAACTAAGCATATGTTTGAGTACCTTTGAGGTACATTAGAATAAGATATTTATTATATTTGATACATGGTAGACCTATTATGCTATCCATCTATTGTTTTAGCATGAGATAATCTATGTATATTGTGGTTAGTACTACAAAATCCAAGTATTGCGGCTAGTACTATGGAAGCAAGGTATATTTCAACTAGTATTAAGGAAAGTGTGTTGTGGATAATACTACTTGCTGAAAAGTAGTGTAGCTTGGGAAGCTACCTACTAGGGTGAAAGACTTGAGCCTACAATTATTAGGTGTTAATAGTCAAAATTTACAAAAAACCCTACGTGTTATGATAGAACACACTAAGATGAAGTTTTACTTCATTAAAGTCATGGTCCTGTAAAGAAAAGATTTTAGTACATGGATATTGATGAGGAGATTGCAAATTTGTGGACAATACGTTGTTAGTGACGAAGTTGAGATACTTCTGAGATAATCTTGGTATGGCAGGAATATCTTGGTAAAGCAGAGAATGTCTCCCTTGCCGAAAGGGAGTGTTGATTGTACAACATCAGGAGTCATTCTCCAAGACTTGTGTGGTGTCAAGTCAAGACATTGTGTTGTATCAAGTACTAAGTATCCTCATATGATTGAGGTGGTGATTGTATTGTAGATATTGTGAGTAATACCAAGCCGATTCTTGTGAGTAATATCAAGACTTGTCTTGTGTTGTATCAAGACTGTGGACTTGTGTTGTATCAAGTATAGACTTGTGTTGTATCAAGTATAGACTTGTGTTGTATCAAGTCAATGATTGTAATAGACGATACCCTATTAGGATGGATCTCCAATTGTGGAGATGATATTTTGTTGTATTAAGATTGAAGTCTTGTTTTGTATTAAGGATGTGGACCTCCATGTGATGAGGTGGTTATACTATGTGATATATTTCTATTCATGGTCACCGAGTGCTATAAGTCTTGTTTAGGGATTAGCTATCCCTAGAGTGAACTACTTTAGCATATGACTATATGTCTCGGGGTAATATATATGATGATTAGTATGTATGGAATAATTCTTTTGAGTATGATATGATAAGATGGATATATAACACAAATGGACCATGCATTAATTATTTAATGATAATGACATAAATAATAGAGAAACATAATTTGAATTTCCCATGAAAATGTCTGAGTGAACTCAAGTTATAAAGCTTCAGTAAAATATGAATTCCTCAATCAATGCCTAAGTCAAAGCATCAACTGAACTATTAATGAATGTAATAAATTAAGTAAATAAAAGATAAATGCTCATTAATCGACATGCATTAGTTAACTAAAGAGATCCATGCAAAAGTTAATAATAGAAATTGTGCATGGATGGCACTAAGAGTCGAGCAGTGATGACACTTAAGTTAGACTATTAACTAAGTAATTAATATTCAGTTAAAGATTGAGTTCAAGTCAGTTAATATTAAGTTCAAGTAATTTATCATTCAGTTCAAGTAAGTTAACATTAAATTCAAGTAATTTAACATTCGGTTCAAGTCAATTAACATTCAGTTCAAGATAGTTAACATTCAGTTCAAGTCAGTTCACTTTTAGTTGAAGACAATGAGAATTCAGTTAAAGCTAATCGATGAAAGGAAGGGCGCTAATGTTTGCATGGTGAATTTTCTAGGTAGATCCTCCTTGTGAATGCACTATGTGGTGTTATTAGTATGTTTACTGAGCCTCCTATGCACTACCTTATGCATGCTAGGGTTTTTGGCTTGTTATTAATATGCTAGGAATATGGCAAGTTCAATACAGTTGCATACAATTGTTTTTGCAGGGTTACATTGTATCTCTCTTCTCTACTGCTATGGTGATATCTCTTATCGAAGAATATGCTTATGTGTTGTAAACCATTCTCTACAAATCTATCTATCATACTCAAAGAATTGTTGGGTTTTTCAGCCTCCATGTTTGGAGGGTTTTCCAAGGTATAACTTGTCTCTCATAGTTAATTGATTTATATGGATGATTTATGGAGCCAATTTATGTGGGTGATTTATTTATGAGATTCATATGTGTCTAATTTATGAAATTCATAAGAGTTGAAATTGTTTGATAAAATTTTTAAAGTTAAAGCATCTCCAATTTTTCTCAAACATCAACAACCATAGTTGATGAAGTGTCAGTCATCTATTTTTCATTATCTCCCCCCATGAGCACACTATAGTGGAGGAAGTGCTGGTCATTTCTCCTAGGGGAATTCTATGATCGAGGAAGGGTAAACCGACCCTTCTGCGGGATCCCCCTTGTAGCATAGATTAATTAAAATTATGATGGTCATGCCACTATATGATGTTACTTGCACGAAGATTGAATTGGGGGTCTCTTGCGTGAATGGACTAAATCAACCAAGAACTTTCCTATGTTTTAATCTTGGTAATTTGTGCTAAAGTACATGGAAGTTGTATAACAATGGGTCACATTGTGCGAATGGACTAGATTGATCGAGCAAGTTCATAACATTTAATCAATTCCATTCATTTTAAAGTATATACAATAAAATTAAATTGAGGGAAGCCTATATGAATGGACCATATTGATTGAATAAGTTGATAACTTCTAACTGTAGCCATTCACGCTAAGATACAAGTGTGGGGTGTAACAACGGGAACCCTTGCACTGATAGTTTAGATTTAATTCCATGATCAATGTAAACACATCCCAACCATTCACTCTATAGGTAACAATCCTCCAATAGAGGGTTGGGTTGGAGATTCATAAACAAAGATCCCACTAGGTATCCTATTATAGAATGTCATAGGGTTCATCGAACTAGAAACTTGAGGTTTGAAATTTGGTGAACCTAAAAAAAATCAATTTCGTCATTGAAATTCATAGGTGTAAATGTGCATTATCATTTTGAAGGGAGAAACCCTTTCTTTTAAATGTGTTGTGTTCCATATGGTAATACCACGTTGTAGCATGGGTCACATGGGTCAGTTGTGATTGTATAATGGTGTCATGAGTCTCAATGCTTTCTCTAACCAAATTAATGTCGATCCTCTTGGAAACATTGTAAACCAATCATAAAAAATCAATCTTCAATTCGGGATGCCATCCATAATTTTGGATACGTCAAATACTCAATTGAGCATACACCAGAGTAGTTGCACATTATATGGTTCACTCAGTACCACCTTTTGGCCCTGTGTGGTGCAATTGTTGTTTGAATTTTGGGATTAGCTACCCTAACCATGCACATCGACTAGACTAATGAATGTTCCATTGGACCTTTTTTGCAAGTTTGGTAGCCTTAGTATCTTGACCTCTAGGACTCTACACAGATGACGGTGGAAGGTTATTTTCACTATACCTAGGGAAAATATGGGAGGAAACCCTGTATAGCTCTTTGGAAAAGTGGTTGGTGATTTAAATTATTTCACCAAAGGGATTGTATTATGGAAACCATGTATTTGTCCTTGTTTTTCCACTGGTTAGTCCTGGGACCTCATGATCCTACACTATCGTTTGGAAGGTATCTTTGTTTGCTTGGTATGGATACATAGGAATTTTTTCTAGTGGTGTGCTCTTTGTGCTGTTTGTTTCTAGTTGGACTTAGATATTTCTTTCTTGTTGAGTCAGAAACTATGGATAGTACCTTGTGGTAACAAACCAAGAGACCCCCGTGTAAGGGGATTCTTGTGATTTTCCTTTTGCTGGCAATGTTGTTGTTCCCTTGATGGCCATTTCGAGTTTACCTGGATTCACCCTTGGGCTATCGGTTTTGTTGTTTTCCATTTTGACTATCCTGAATGCTCATGATGCTTCTGAAGAAAACATCTTATATAAAGGGATCAAAAATTTTTCTCCCTATATTTTAGAGGAAGGATCCTTTGTTAGTATTTTATCCACACATTCTTGGAGAGGCATGGGATGTCCTAGCCTTGTGTCGAATTTGATAGAATACCTATTCAAACTTTGGCAGTTATTTCTTAAACACCTATTACTTTAGGTGGGACGACTATATTAGTCGATTTTATGGTTATAGAGGACCCCTTGGACTTCAATATGATCCTTGGGCATGGTTATGTATATGATATGACCACTCTGGTGTCTACACTATTTCGTGTGATGCATTTTCCTCAAAAATAGAGGATTTCCACTATCAATTAGCCAGAATTTGTTCATCCCTCTCATTACCTGACTTTATACCAAGTATATCATTTGTTAGTTCCTAGTGTTTTGGCAGACACTACTATGCCACATGTGATTTATGTTTCCTCATACCCCTCATGTCCAATTGCTACTGAGAATAAGCCTCTGTGTTCATGCTTACCTTCTTGGGACTTGGTTCTAGTAGTTGAACAGGTGATATATCCCATGGGGACAACGAATACCTATTTTCATCCTATTGATCCAACGGAATGTTCAGACATGTGTTCCATCCAAGACAGTCTAGTTCCTTTGGATGAAGTATTCCTAGAATCTATGATACAGTTTGACACTCTTTTGTATTTTTACTTCGTTGTGGTTAGATCCAGCCATGAATTTATTTTTGGGTCCGACCCTTCTGATGATCCATCCCCAGATGTTGCCACTGTTGAGTCTTTGGAATCTCCCATCAAGTAGAAAGTCAATGATCTTAATGAGTTTGATTCTTCTTGTATATTTTTTGAATCCCATGATGCTGAGTCTGTTCCTATAGACTCCACAACTATATAGAGACATACAACCTTCCCCGCTAACTCATCACCTTCTGTTCTATTATCATATCTCACCTTGTCACATCCTTGTAGATAGTCCCACTAGTCCCTATGATTGTCCCACTACTCTTGTATGAGACTCTATCTCTCAGCAGAACTTGCCTAGTTCTCTCCATGTGGAGCACACCCTTGATTGCTCCTAGTTTCATTTCACATTAGATAAAAATTTCGATGAATAAAACCTAGAATGAACTTCATGACTCACATTAGATGAAAATTTCAAAGAATATCAATGTTGTCTTGACTAGATTCATCCTTGATGTTTTTTCCACATCTCACTCTGTCAGACCCCCTTTTGCCACCAAAACATTTAATGGGAGTTTGAGAGAGTGATGCTTTGTAAGACAAGATGAACCCACCAACCTTGTTGGTTTCAATTCTCTGATTATTCCGCATTTCTTAGTCTCCTTGATGTTTGGCAGGATGTCTCAAGAAGTTTGGTATTTTGTTGAAAAGAAAGCCAACAATTTTCCACCTTTAAATGGGGTCATTGATGATGAATATTTTGAATATGAAGCATCATTTTCTGAGTTTGTTTCTTCTAACACAACAACTAAGCATGGTATAGAATTTTTTGCGGGAATTCTTTCTCAGTGCAACACTATTATCACGAATTCTCAATCAATGTAGACAAAGATTGTTTCCCTAGTCTACATGGGGAAGATCTAGAACAAAAGTCTCACAACAATGCATCCTCTCCCTAGACTGTTAAACTACTTAAATGTCAATCTTTATTACCTCACTAAGAAGGTGATCCTTTCCTTGTAATTCTATTGCAATCAGTTGTACTTGCAAAACCATGATACAATAGTGAAATAAACAAGATAATTCAATGATCTATACTAATGATCAAGGATTAAAGTAATGAATAAATGAGATTAACACAAATCATTCATGGAAAAGTTGAGCAAATTTGTATTAAAAAATTTAAGAGAAGAAAACTACAACCAAAGCCTTGATGTTGAATATTTTTTTTCATAATTTCTTTGACTCACAACCACAAGATATACAAACTCTATAAATATTACTCACAACCACACTCTTTTAATCCTATACCAATAATGATTTTATCAGCATAAAAGTGCTCTCTTGGTCCTCTCCTATCATGATTCATGAAGCTTGAATATATAGGCCAAGGAGGGACCAAAGGGGTTGAGATTCTAAGGGAGGAAGGTGAGGGATCATCCCTAGAGGCTACGGGTACAAATTCCACATACTCCAAGCAGCTGGGATAAGGCTCCACAAGGAATTTAATCTAGAATCTTCTCAAAATATTCTCTTTTTTCCCTTTTGACATTGTTGATGCTCCTTGTGCACTAGAAGGAGGTGCGACCACTCCTTGTCCTCAAGAAACAAGTGTCACTGACTCACCTTGTCACTAGGAAAGCATCGTCGGGGAAGGATGATGCTCTATTTTAGAAGGAAAAAGGTGTCAGGTCTCCTAGGAATGAGCAAAACGCACCTCCAAAAGGTAGTTTGGCCAAAAAAATTCAAGGGATTGAGCATAAAGATAAATTTTAGGTGTAACAGAATGCACCCTAGAGTATGAAGCTAGAGGGATTTTATAGGTGAAATAATTTGATAGATATGATATGGAATTAGAGGAAAAAGAGTGGTGATTTAAGACTTGACATAAGACCCGTTACAAACTATATGATTCATGCTAAAGAAATGCAAATGTGGAAGATATTCTATTTTTTATTATTATTGTTATTACCCCTTTCAGAGATGTTGTTCCTATGATAAGGGATTGTTGATTGAATTGTTATTGATGCCAACATGCAATTGCAGTGTCCCTAGAGGTTGTCATTGATGCCACCAAGTCCCACTTGCATTGCCTTAGACCCCGTACAGAGCAAGTTTGTGCCTTGAAGCATCTTGTACCCAATTGGAAAGGTCCATGTACCCACAAGGTTGGATATTGGAGCCACCATCTTGTTGAAGATGCTGAAGACCCTGCTGATGGTTCTGAAGACCTTGGAGATGGTTCTGAAGCCTTTGTAGATGATGAAAAATACCTAAATAGGTTGAAGAAGCATTAATGACCCATTCTGCGGTCATTCATGCTTTGATGGTGTTATGGTACCCCAGGAGAAGGTCTGGAAACCACACAGGTAATGTCATGATAGATATTGACCCTTGGAGGTATCCTTGTGTGGTTGAGGTGGTTGAATAAGCCTATGAAGCCTCCCGCATGATGAAGAAGCTATTAAAAACGTCCTTTGACCCACACTTGGTGGTTTGATGGTCCTTGCATTCTTGAAGGTGAGGATGTGGTAATAATTGACTTGATGAATACTTGGAACCCTTAATGATGACGTTGATGCCCTTGGTATGGTATTGGAGCCCACTACTTGCACTTGACATGGTCATAAATGACTTTATGAAGAATTGGACACACTTATGATGATCCTTGTACCCTTGAAGGTGGGGGAAAGATGTTATGACTTACAAATCCTAAGAAGTGATGACCATTGAAGATGATGATACCTTATGTACTTTAATGTTGTGGAAAATAAAGGTAGAAGTTGACTTTGAATAAAGGATGAGGTGATTTAAATAAAAATACATTTCAAATTAAAAGTAAAAATACAAAACATTAAGAATACATACCTCGAAGTATGCCCTAAATTGAGAACGTGGAAAACATTAAGGAGAATAAATTCAAAACATGATGATTTTCCAAACAAATCCAATGATGGAAAGGTGAAATATATCACTTGATTGAGGCTCAAATGAGGTAGCAAAGGAGCAGTGATTGCAAGTTTTTACAGACCCAAATTTACAGAGACGATTTCTTTTTTGTTTGATTTGTTTGTTTTCTTACTATCATTTGGGACGACATATCCGAGGATTTTTTGTGGTTAATTTTGAAGTAGAATTTGAGCTTGTGACTGAGGCTATTTATTGTGGGAATATCACTTCGCTAGTAGGTGCAATTAATTGTGAAACAAAAAGAGTGTTCCCTAATTCTCAGTGGAGATTTGTAGCAGTGTATAGTCACCTTTCTTCAACAGTCTAAAAAGTCCTATTTTTGCAACAGTTGAGGGTAAACAATAGTCCGAGTTTGCTTGAACACAAGTGCATAGGTTAAAGGAAAATCTAGAAGACAATCAACCTATTTTTCACAAACAATTTGAATTTGATTGAAGTTTTACATAGTTGTTCACAAAAATATTGAACTTGATTGGAGTTTTCCACAGAGATATTTTGGTCAAAAATTCCAAATTCTCAACAGAAGTATTCCTCAGGTCAATCCATTTTCTTTTGGTATTGGATGATGGTCACTTTGGTGGCAGCTTGGTACACAAAGTTTGACATGGATTACCGAGTCTACAACTTGATGTTTAACAGTTCACTGCTTCTCTTATTCATTTGCTTGGACAAACTGAACAACAACAAGGTATTTATAAGGTATGACAATAATGATATACAATGATGTATTATGATGTGATGACACATACAATGACATGATGCATGAACATGTATGAGTGAAAAATAAAATCAATGGTATATAATCAAGTGATATACATTGGCATATTTATGATTATGATAATTGTAATATGCCCTAGTTCCAATACATATTGTATGATGCATGTTCAGACCTTGATGATGATAATTTCCCATACTTTGATTTGATGAACACTTAATGTTTCCTACATTGATGATAAGGTGATATTTACACACACATAGCCCAATGTATGAGCATATGCACAGTGAACTACATACACATTGATGAACAATGATCATGCATACAATGTTACATGTACAATCTATAAACAGTGGAAAAAATACAGTGGTATAGTACAATATTGCATCAATAAGATGTTGAAGATATAATAAGGATACTTGAAATGTATGAAGTACAGTTGTATGAATAAGAGAAGCATGGAGGATGGCATTCTCTTGATGATGAACACCTTGATGATGATGATGAAGTAGTAAAAGGTGGATTATGACATAAACACGCAAAGTACACAAATAGTGAAGTAAGTAGTATGTTTGTATCTACAGTGATTGTGATGTTGACTCTATAATGTTGATGATACCTTGTACTTTATGATTACATCATGATCGTAATGGTGCACACATATAAACTATGATGCAAGCAAAATATGATGATATGACTATGATGCACAACAAAACCTTGGTGATGATGAGACCTTGATGGTTGATGACTTGATAGTGAATAGAAGTAATGATAAGAAGAACTAGAGTGTTGATGAGAGTGATGAGTAGGAGACCAACAGTGTTGACCAACAGAGCGTTGAGAAGAGATTGACCAGCAATGTTGAGCAAAGATTGACTAGTGATGTTGATGAGTTGGTTGAGCAACACATTGATGACAATCAGATATTGACATCAATATTGTAAGTAGTGACTTGCACTTGAGGATTGGAATCCTCAACCCTTTCCTAGTTGGAGCTAAGAAAACTAGGCTAGGTCATGTTATGATATTTGGTGCTCTTTTCATCAGTTGGCACTGATTGTAATCGAGAAGATTGTAGTATTCCATGTACAATAAATAAAGATCAAAATTACATATATTGTTGTGTCTATTTTGATGTGATGTTGTTCTTATGAATCATGATTAATTTGATTATTCAATAGATGAAATAATGATTGATATACTCTGATTGATTAAAAGAAGGTAAAAATGATTAAATTTCTCACACAATGATTCAATCCCCTCTCATTGTCTCCATTGTATCCAACAATTGGTATCAGAGAGGGCCTTCATCACAAGCCTTGCAAGATTGAAGGAGATCCATGGAGACACTGTAGCATCTGGAAATTCCACATTTCCAGTTATCCTTTCAGAGATCCTAGCCTGAGACACCTTGGTTAACTTTTTTCCATATTTTGGAAGGACAATGCCTTTCCCCTATTTGCACAGAGCGCCGACGGTGCTTCCCATAGTGGAGCAATAAGCATCAGTCCACCTTTTCTTTGGAGAAAAATTAGGTCGACACCTTTATCCTTTCTGCTAGGTGTGTCGATAGTCCAAAGAGAGGAAAAAAGAAGGTTCTAGAAGCTTCCTTGTGGGAGCCTCCATGGATTTAGTTCCTATTTGCTTGGGAGAGGTGGAATTTTCCTCCCTAACCTATTGGGATCACCTGCTATCCATTCCCTAAGTACATCTCATGTTTTTTGATCTTATAAATGAAGCCTTCATGATGTGAGTGGGAGGAGGCCAAAATAAAGTACCCTTATGCTGTTGTATTGAAGTCTAAGTTAGAGGCAAGATAGAGTTGGTTTGTATGTGAAGAGATGCTCATAGTTGTGTAGGATTGTAGATTTCTTGTAGAGGTTGAAGCCATCAACATCAAGGCTTGGTTGTAACTTTACTCTCTCATTATTTAATACAAAATTATTCCCCTTTCCTATATTTGATGTGTTGTTAATTTCAATTGAATATTTTTAGATTCCTTGATCACTGATATAAGTAATTAATTCATCATGATACTATGACCTTGTGTTTTGTCTTTTGATCTGTTTTGTAGGTATTGAACATTGCAAGGGATTTTTGAACAAGGACAAAGAGATATAGGTCTGAGGTATGGTTTATTTCATGTTGTTCAAATTGATTGCTTAAGGAAAGGATATACTGCTGTTCTCTTTTGTTCTATACTTGTGATTTACAGGGTAGAGGAACAAATGGTGTCTGCATCGATTGCATAATTCATGATAACAAAAATGGTGACTCCACTAGGGATCGAACCCAAAAATTTTGGAGTCTTCTTAGTGATTTCATAATCTCTAAACATGAAACGAGAAATGAGTTTAATTTCATTAGACTCATAAAATCAAATGATGAAGGACCCTTTTTGGGAATGAACGCCTCCTTTATTAGGTTCATAGAACATATGAGAATGGGCTCATCACTTGATGAGCTATAACGAGTGTTTGTTACCCTCTTTGAACTCGTAAAAACAAAAAGAGGCACTCATACTTCATGACGAGGAAATTAAGGAAAGAGTTTGTATATTGTTATGGCAGTACCTAGTTACTCTTGAAAATGGAACTCATTTGCATATGCATTTCAGTACTTGGGTAATCCCTTTGTCTTTGAGTCCTACTAATCCCTAGAGTCTTCTTACTCCTTTGAGTTGTCCAAGAATACTCTCACCGTTAGTTGCGTTAGGGGATTGGTATCATTCTCGTGTCAATACTGTCAAGTCATTCCATGCCCATGTTCAAGATAAGTTTGGTCATATGTTCACTGTATGCAGTCAGTTTACCTTCTATCATCATTGGTCATATTTGAGTCAGTCTCGTACATCACTCCGCTGTCCAGTTTACTCCAAAACATCTTTGATAATGTTTCATGTTGATGATGGGGGATTCATCATGGCCCTCCTTCGATGAGTCTATTCCTGTCGACTTCAACTCCTCATATAGGAATTAGACTTAGAAACCAAGACATGTACCTTGGGTCTACATGCCTTAATGGTAGGTTACCTCGCTTTCAACATGATTTTACATTATTGATTCTTGATTGAAAGATTCTTCCAAGTGTTTGAATTCAAGTACTTTATTCACACTTGGAAGAATGTACTGAGATACCTTGGGAATCATTGACATCAATGGTGATTTCCCTCACACTTGCAAATAGTTTACATCATTGACTGGTAATCAAGTGGTTTCTACCATGTTCGACGTCAAGACATTGTAATCACATGGTTAGATTTGTATCGTTGTGGGTTCATCTTGAATACCCTGGGTTGTTAGATATCTTTGCCCAGGTTGCGATGGAGTTTTTTTTGAGTCATATTACACTGATCCACTTTTGTATTGGTCGTGGCTATGTTACCATCTTATCATGGATCTACACTTGTGTCTAGTAGCCATGATTGTGTTTAGTCGGTCTCTACTACCATGGATATGCATTGTATTGGTCGAAAACCATGTTATGAGTCATTTGAGATTTGAGTCAGTGGTACTACAGCAGCTTCCAGCCAACATCCTTACCTTCAATTTCTTCACTTTACAAAGCATTCACCTATCACATTCCTCTAACTTCATGCTTTGGGGGGCATTCTGTTACACTGAAATCTTGTCCTCTTGATCCATGTGTCAACCCTTTTCCTAATCCCCAAATTTCTCTCTACTAAAATTAATTGATAATGAGGTTGTTCTTGCCCTTTTTCCCTCTTTAGGAAGGCTATCTCTTTTCACCTTCATGCTAGGTGTGTCGATGGTGTTTTTTCCCTTCATGCTAGGTGCGCCGATGCTGGTGCTCTGTCTCCCACTACTAGGCGTGCTGACGATGCTCTTTCCCTTCATGGAAGATGCGTCGGTGGTGTTTTGAGGGAAAAAATGGTGCTTTGAGACCCTTCCCGAAGGTGGATGAGGTGGAGGTCTATCCCTATCATCTAGGTGAGGTGGAATTTGGTTCCTAACCTATGGGGAAGATCCCTTAGATACCTCCTCCTAATACTCAACCTACTCTATCCCTTTAGCCTTATAAATTAAACCCTCTCTCCATTGTGAAGAGAGGAAGGACTATGGTACTCTTATGCTGGTGGAATTCATAGGTGATACCTATCATCCTTTGGAGGCTTTGGCTTGGATTTTTGGATGGAAGTGTTGGCACCGGAATTTTGAGCCCCCAAGGTCAAGCAGGGGGGAGGGGCCTGCTCCTGGGAAACAATAGAACCACTTTAGACTGTGCCTCCGACCCTGCGTATTCAGAGAGGCATCTCTCATTTTGTCCTCGGAGTCTACTTCATGTAATATTTTTAGTCAAGAATAATAAGGGGGCTAGGATCTTGAATGGGACAAAGTGTATCAAGGTGAGATGTAAGGTGGTATTATCAGGGTAAGGGACCATTGGAACTGGAGTCAAAAACCTATGTAGGGAACACTTGCATAAGGAAAGGAGTGGAGTGGGGTTGCAAACAGAGGCAAGGTAGCCACCGATCTCCCAATCAGGAGATATTTAGCGGGCGGTTGGAGGACAAGAGAGAACAACCCATCACATGGAGCACCAACGAGATGAATTTCATGCAACTTTAGAAGAAACTTGATAAATGTCTGGAACAATAGCTAGAGCATAGCGAGTATGAATTCCTAACTGTTATACACTAAGTTGCAGACATGAAGGAAATCAACAAACTAGAATGAAAATAGGAAGCACATTACAACGTAAAGAAGGTACATATTGGGAGAAGCAATGACACATGAATCTTTGCCATGAGAAACAACTCTTCCTCTACAATTTTATTCATAACACAGGCATCAAATCTTATTTACAATGGAGAGCCTCAGCCCTAGAATGTTTCCCAATCAAACCAACTCCTTTCCTCCCTCTATCGGGAGTGTATTTATACTATTCTAATGTTGAAACTACCGATTTGAAAATTGTTACAAGTCACTATCATGCGTTAACAATACAGTGAGTGGAACTATCGCCACATTTTACAAATATAAACAATAGACATCATGGCATTGGCGGTCGGATTCAACTCGAGTAACAGTTTGACATGCTTGGTTGCTACGGCAGATTGCGAGTATGATGCCTCCTTCCATGTCCAAAGCATGTGCTCCCATCGTGTTCAACTGCAGCTTTCCACATGGGCACACACTGGCAAGGTCGCTTTCATCTTTCCTCTGTTCAATCACATCCACCACCTCCTTCCTCTCCAGCTAAGACTATTAGCTGCGGGCTATGGAAGAAGTGCAGCATTGCTTCTAGTTGAGACGGACCTATGGGGTGGCTTGTCATTCTTGTACTTCTCACCTATAGTGAGGTGAGTTCTCCCACAGGAAATTGGGTGTAGCATATCTACACCAGCCCCATCACCCTCGGAAAGTGGACTTCACAAATAGGGCTATTAGGGCTTTAAACCCCTGATGCTCCCATTTGAACAAATCCTTATATAGGGAACAGTCAATGACTATCCCCTTCTGCGGAGGCTTTGGTGGGTGCGATGCTATGAGGGGTTCTTGTAAAAACACTTACGGGGAGTAAGTGTCAAGGCCCCGTGTCGTTGGGGGCACGGGTATCACATTTGGACCTCGATGGCTGGTGTCATTCTTGGCATGCAATACCAAGGTGTCAGGCGAGTGTGGAAGCTTCCCACCAACCATAAAAACCCCCAGACAGACAAGCTTCTCAAACTAGATCTTCATCGTCAAACTCTTTGGGCCTTTGCAGATTCGTGGAGAAGTAAAACTCAGGTTCTAGAGATATGTTAATTCAGTCCCATTGCTCCAAAAGTAGTATATATAAGGCTTCAAGACTGACCCTAGCAATGACTGGTCATCATTCCTCCATACTCTGTCATCGAGTGTATTTGGTATCAACATGTGTGAGGGCATGAGCAGAGTGGTCCTTTACTTGCTAGGGATCTAGTCACTTAGTTTCATCAGTCGTGGTGCCTTATCGTCCACTGTGGGAAGCATTTGTGGATGCCATCTGGTACAATAGATCCATGCTGCAAAGTTCATGAAGTGGACGCTCCCACATTTCCTTGCTCCTTTCAAGTAGGAAATGGAATGGTCTCCTACGTCGTGCTGACTTTTCCTTGTGTGAGTGGTGGATTCGCCAATTACTTTCCTCATTTCCATAGGCCAACTCACACAAAAGCCACCTATATTTACGTGACATGACTCTGCCAAAGGGATGATTCAACCATTACGCGTGCTACAAATGGTGTTGAAGAAATCGACCAATCTGCAATGACACATATTACATGTGTGAACGTCTCCTCCCCTATCATCTCTGCACTGGATGTGAAACCTGCACCCTGGGAACCTTTCCAGCCATCCGATCCGATGAATCTTTCATGTCCACCGTCGACATTTCTTTCCATCTGCCTCCAACATTTATCCTTTGAACATCATGGGTAGTTCTGGATTATGACATGTTCTCAACCGTCGATTGCGACCGACCCTTCATGCAGCCATAGATCTGAGTGGGCCCCATTATCTTTCGCAATGAGAAGCCTTGGAATTCATCCATGCTAGTCCACTCTGCAAAATAAATCGTTGTCGTAGATTTCTCTCCTTTCTTATCACAGCCGTTGATCTTCATGACCACTGCCCCTCTTTCGCAATTTGAAATCGCAGCATTACCCATGCAAGTATGGCTTGCGAAATTGATTGAGGCCGTAGATCTGACTCAGATCCCATCTCGACCGTAGAATGTTTCCAACCTTTAACTCATTTCACAATTTGGAAACACGGCTTTGGTCAAGCATGTCCGATCGCATGAAATGGTTTGGAGCCATTGATCCACCTCTGATCAATCTCAGCCTTTGATTTCGAGTCTCGCTCAACACCTTTAGCACACCTTACATTTTCTCCTTTACCTTGCACTTCTGATAACCTAAAGGGAAGTTCACATGAAGTTCATGGGAATGGGACCCTCATCGAACTCCTATAAGGATCTCAAATCAACTGTTAAAAATGGAGTGTTAACAACTGGCTCCATGAGGGATGCTATCCTCCCAGTGAGGTAGCAAAGAACCCCCATAGACCAAGTGCTAAAACCATTGGGATACCTTCAATATTTCTTTGAAATCTCCATTCTGCTCTGAGTTACTGCTTTAGTGAATTTGTGCCACTCTTGCAAATCATGCTGGTGACTGTAAACCTGTGCTGGTAACTGAAAATGAAAACGAACTAAAATAGTAATGAAGGAAATGCTCGATAACTGCTGAGCTTATTTTTTCCTACCTACTCTACCTAACTTTGTGTACAAATCTGATTAAGTGAAATCAGACTTCCAATGAAGCCAATAAAGAAATTTTCCTAGTAGTTTTGTTCTTTCATTGTGCTTGATGGACAAAAATGAAATAGATAATGGGAGAAGGAAATGATAAACAAACTGACCTTCAAAGCAGGGATGCAACCAGTCACTACCTTCGCCCAGAACCTCCATGTATTCAGCCACGGGGTCATAAAAATCACGGCAACCTCCAGTACGTTCTGTCACTTGCTCATGGTAAAACCATTCAGAGCTTCCTTCTTCTAGAGATTCATCAGATTGACACTTGGAAGATTGCAAAAAAGGACCCACAGAATCTCTCTTCAATGGAACATCCCATTTTCTGCTTGAAATTTCTGTAACAAGAGCTTGATGTGCTTCAAGAGGGAGGTCCCTTGCTTCTCCAGTGGAACCGAGTAGGAATATTCCTCCTGTGTGAGGTGTCACTACTGAAGGTGGAATATCAGAAAACATGTTTATTGGGAGGCTCCTGCATCTATATTCATAGCTTGTTCCTTCACTACATATTCTCATTGTATTAGTAGCATGAGAGGAATCGCCTGGCTGGTTCTTCTTATCATCTTCTTTCCTGTACAGGCTTCTGGTCTGCACCATCTCCGTTTCTTTTTGCTTTTTCTTGGAGGCCTTAATCATGTGTCGTATTAATTCAAAAGAGGCATAAAACAAGGGTAGGCTATCACCTCCAGTTCCCTTATCATCCTTTCCCACTTCAACCTTCTGACTTTGCATTGCATCTTGATTCTTTTGATCAGTAGGCTTTGTTTCAACAGCTAGCTCATCATGTATATTCTGCAGGTACTCTTCCTCATATTCATCGTACATAGGTGTACCAAACTCCTTCTTAAAATCATCCTTTGCGGACCAGGGGTGGTGCAGGTCACCATTTTCAAAGAACAATCCCGTAGGACTACCTGCTCCTGCATCAGGACGGTCATCTTTCTGCATACCAGGAGAGAGCTTTGACGTGCCAGAGAATTTTCCATTATGATTGTAGGGCCCAACCAATTTATATGTGTCTTTTATTTCACCACCATTGTCCTGATATGATAATTTCTTGGACATCTTAAGTTTTTCCTCAACCTCCAAACAATCAACAAACATATGATGCAGGGTGGTTGATTTTCTCTTGAAAAGAAGCAAGGACAGGTCAAGAGGAAAGGCGGCTGCATAATAGATCTTAGCAGCGTTCTCAAGAGGTTGGACTTCCTTAGGCATGTTATAATAAAAGCTTGTGAATCTTCTGTTAAAACTAGATATGGCCTCATCCTCATGCCTCCTCAGGGAATAAAAACTCTGAAAGTATTTGCTCCAATGGCCTTCTCCGACCCCAAAATTTTAAGAAGGTGCAAGAAAACTCTTCCCAAGTGTTGATAGACTTAGGCTGCAAGTGTTTAAACCATACTTTGGAATCTCCTTTCAAGGATAGGGAAAAATCCCACATGCATACATCATCATGATCTATCTCAAAAAGTTCTGAGAAATGCTCAAAGGATTGTAAATGTTTCTCCACAGTTAAGTCTTGGGATTCTTCGTCAAACTTGGGGAGGTACTTGTAATATCTCACAGGAAAATCATGGAGGATGGGAGGCAGCTGTAGTGGTTTGTATCGGCTCAAAGAAATAGGAGAGAAAAGGTCAGGTACAATAGCTAAGCTATCATCCGAGGTTTCATGAATTTCACAGGGGTGTCCTTTGACATCGTGAGCCCCTGGATAAAAATCTAGGCCATAATAAGATGTACAAGATGACACAACACTTTCGGTTTGTAAAGAAGGATAAACAGGAATATATTCATAGCTCTATTCAGAATGAGATGAACCATAGAAGGATGTTTTGATAAATCTGGGAAAAGATAAGAGCAAACTTACAAGATAGGATAAGGCATCCTGGAAAAAATGCAGACCTGAGTATCTAGATCTTCTGTCATGCATTTCTAAGCCTTATAAGGGGTCCATTTTCCAGACGAAGTCTACTAGCTTTCCTCGGCCATTTGATTTCTGGGTCACACCACTAGCGGAGTCCCTGAAGTCTGAATCCTTCAAGAGTGGAGTTGCCAGGTGAAAAGTGCTCAACCTTCTTGATGTCTAGTCAATTGTTCACCATCAACAACTAGATCTAAAATATTTTTCATTCTTCCTAGGGAGGATCTTCAATTTCGTCCCTGGAAATGGCGCCAGTTTGTTGGCACCGAGATTTTGAGCCCCCAAGGTCGAGCAAGGAGGAGGGGCTTGCTCCTAGGCCATAGCAGAACCACTTTAGAATGTGCCTCTGGCCCTACGTAGTCAGAGATAGATATATTTTTTTGTCCTTGGAGTCTACTACACGTAAGATTTTCAGTCAAGGATAATCAGGGGGCTAGGATTCTGAATGGGACAAAGTGTATCAAGGTGAGATGTAAGGTGGGATTATCGTGGTAAGGGACCATTGGCAATGGAGTCGAAAACTTGCATAGGGAACACTTGCATAAGGAAAGGAGTGGTGTGGGGTTGAAAATAGAGGCAAGGTAGCCACTAATCTCCCAATCAGGAGATCTTTAGCAGGCAGTTGGAGGACAAGAGAGAACAACCCATCACATGGAGCACCAGCGAGATGATTTCCATGCAAATTTAGAAGAAACTTGATAAATATCTAGAACAACAGCTGAAGCATAGTGAGTATGAATTCCTAATTTTTATACACTAAGCTGCAGACATGAAAGCAATCAACAAACTGGAATGAAAACAGGAAGCACATTACAATGTAAAGAAGGTACATATTGGGAGAAGCAATGACACATGAATGTATGCCATGAGAAACAACTCTTCCTCTGCAATTTTATTCATAACATAGGCATCAAATCTTATTTACAATGGAGAGCTTTAGCCCTAGAATGTTTCCCAATCCAAGCAACTCCTTTCCTCCCTCTATCGAGAGTGTATTTATACTATTCTAATGCTGAGACTACCAATTTGAAAATTGTTACAAGTCACTATCATGCGTTAATAGTACAGTGAGTGGAACTATCGCCATTTTTTACAAATATAAACAATAGACATCATGGTGCTGGTGGTTATATTCGTCCTGAGTAACAGTTCGACATGCTTGGCTGCTACAATGGATTGCGAGTATGATTCCTCCTTCCATGTCTGAACTGTGTTCTCCCATCGTGTTCAACTGCAGCTTTCCGCATGGGCACACATTGGCAAGGTCGCTTGCATATTTCCCCAGTTCAATCACATCTGCCACCTCCTTCCTCTCCGGATAAGACTGTTAGCCGCGGGATATGGAAGAAGTGTGGCATTGCTTCTGGTTGAGACAGACCTGTGGGTGGCTTGTCATTCTTTTACTTCTCACCTCTAGTGAGATGAGTTCTCCCATATGAAATAGGGTGTAGCATATCTACACCAGCCCCATCACCCTCAGAAAGTGGACTTCAGAAACAGGGTTGTTAGGGCTTTAAACCCCTGATGCTCCCATACAAAGAAATGCTTATACAGGGAATAGTCAATGAAGGTCCCCTTCTGTGGAGGCTTTGGTGGGTGTGGGTATCATGTCTGGACCTTGATGACTGGTGTCGTTCTTGGCATGCAATATCAAGGTGATGAGCGAGTGTGGAAGTTTCCCACCAACCATCAACATCCCTAGATGGACAAGCTTCTCAAACCAGATCTTCATCGTCAAACTCTTTGGGCCTTTGCAGATTCATGGAGAAGTAAAACTCAGGTTCTAGAGATATGTTAATTCACTCCCATTGCTCCGAAAGTAGTATATATAAGGCTTCGATACTAACCCTAGAAATGACTGGTCATCATTCCTGCATACTCTGTCATCGAGTGTATTTGGTATCAACATGTGTGACGGCATGAGCAGAGTGATCCTTTACTTGCTGGGGATCTAGTCACTTAGTTTCATCGGTCATGTCGCCTTACCATCCACCATGGGAAGCATTTGTGGATGCCATCTAGTACTATAGATCCATGTTGCAAAGTTCATGAAGTGGATGCTCCCACGTTTCCTTGCTCTTTTGAAGTAGGAAACAGAATGGTCTCCTGCGTCGTGTTGGATTTGCCTTTTGTGAGTGGTGGATTCACATATTACTTTCCTCATTTTCGTAGGCCAAATCACACAAAAGACACCTATCTTTACATGACATGACTCTTCCAAAGGGATGATTCCACTGCTACACATGCTACAAATGGCGTCAAAGAAATCAACCAATCCGCAAGGACGCGTATTACATGCGTGAATGTCTCCTCCACTGTCATCTCTACACTGGATGTGAAACCTGCACCCTGGGAGCCTTTCCAACCATCCGATTTGAGGGATCTTTCATGTCCACCATCCATGTTTTGTTCCATATGCTACCAAATTTTCTCCTTTGAACACCGCAGGCAGTTCTGGATCATGACATGTTCTCAACTGTTGATCGTGACCGACCCTTCATGCAGCCGTAGATTTGAGTGGGCCCCATTATCTTTCACAATGAGAAGCCTTGGCATTCATTCATGCTAGTCCGCTCTGTGAAATAAAATGTGGCTATATATTTCTCTCCTTTCTTATCGTGGCCGTTGATCTTCGTGACCACTACCCCTCTTTCACAATTTGAAATCATGGCGTTACCCATGCAAGTATGGCTTGCGAAATTGATTGAGTCCGTAGATTTGACTCAGATCCCATCTCAGCCATAGAATGTTTCCGACATTTAACCCAATTCTCAATATGGAAATGTGGCTTTGGTCGAGCATTTCCTCTCACGCAAAATGGTTTGGAGCCATTGATCCACCTCTGATCAATCTCAACCTTTGATTTCGAGTCTCGCTCAACGCCTTCAGCACACCTTCTGTTTTCTCCTTTGCCTTGCAATTCTAATAACTTGAAGGGGAGTTCATGAAGTTCGTGGGAGTGGGACTCTCATCGAACTCCTATAAGGCTCTCAAATCAACTGTTAAAAATGGAGTGTTAACAAGAAGGTTGCAGCGTTAATGCTTGGTTGTGACATTCCTACCTTTGTAATTCTATGTATCTCCTTGATTACATTAATACAAATATCTTTCCATAAATATTATTGTGTTAATAATGTTTAGATATTTCTTCCTTAACTATTAGTTTAGATCAATTCATGTTTAGATACACATGTATTGAGCTAGTTTCCACTTGCTCTGCATGGTTTTGCGGTTGAAGATCTGAAGACTCAGGAGCTTGGATCAACAAAAAGAGAAGAGGATTTGCATATTGCAGGGAAGTGATCTATCTGTTAACTTGAATTTCTATTTGATTTGGGAAAGTAGGTTATATTGTGTACTTGTTTTGTTCTATATCCACTTGGACTAGGGAGACCTGGCTTGATTCCTCTTGAGTAGATTTATCCGATAACAAATTTGGTGACCATACTAGGGATGTGCATAGATTTGATTTCTTTTGTTTTTGATTTCATATATATTTATAAATCCTTTTGCTAGCCTCTAGAGACCTTCCCTCATTTATATTTTGTCTTTGAAGAGTGTCTTTCATCCTCTTGATGCTCTTTGGATCACTATCAGACCTTCTGCCCTTCTCCCATAGAATATCTGGCTTTTATCCCATTTGTTTCTCCACTGGTGCATCTGGGTTGTGTAGATAGAGCATTGCTGGTATTATTTACGAGTTTCATAAGTGTTGTCTCCACTGGTGCTCTTTGCCTTAAAGGAAAGTGATCCATCAGTGCTTTTTTTTAGTGTAGTAGGTGCGCCACGGTGTTCTGGTGCAGTATTGTAGGTGCACCTGCCCCTCCTAGGTGCTCTGGTGTAGTATAGGAAAGTGCGCCCCCCTTTGAAACTCATATTTTAGCTTGATTTTCCTTCATTTTTAGGTTTTGGTTTTATGGATTTTGGTGTTTAGGCTCTATATGATATTCATACCACCCATGGATCTAGCATTATCTCTGTTTGGAGTTGATTTTGTTGATTTTGGGATGTCTTACTAGTCAAGTGAATGACTTGGTTGAGGTAGACAATTTCAATCCTCCACCTGTTAGTTCTTCCTTGCCATTCCTAATCACATTTTTGTATCTGTTTGGATAATCATATCTAATCTCCAAACCCTTCCTCCCCTCAATCATTGATTTTTAGTTGCATTTTGGTTGTTTGGAGCAATTCCTGACTGTTTGGAGTTTTTTGGGTGCTTGTCATATTCCTTTTGATTTATGAATGAATGGAGTGTTGTAGATGCTCTCTTTTTCTATTTGTAGATCTGAAAAGAGAATTATCCCCCGGACCCCCTAGGTGCATGTATGAATCTACAGGTATTTTCAAGAATTATATTGATGTTAATATTTGAAGCTTCATAGTTGGCTTTGACTAGAACTTGGTTTTCTTAGATCTTTGATTTCTGTCTTCTTTAATAGAAAACTCTTTTCCTACCTTATGTAGTTTTTCATCGAAAGAGAAATGTGCATTGCCATGTAGCTAGTATTTGCATTCTTTTTACATTTCTTGTCTACACCTCATGCATCCATTGAACCGCTCAAGATAAAATTAACACGAGCTTAGGTTTAAAATTATTTGGTAATTGTGTGTAAGTTAGTGATGTGTTTTGACGTCATTAAACATGGAAGTTGTCGTTTATTTCTTGCACTGCATCCCAGGGACTGTGTGGTTCTTCCACGTATCGTCAGTTTATTGAATGGTCTTTCATGTACCATTGAGGTATATCGAAAGGTACTTCATGTGCTCAATTGTATATCAGAAGGCCCCTTTTGTATAGTTGTGCATTAGACAACACCACTACGGAGTTAAGCTCCCTCGTACCTAGTGTATATTGGGAGACCCTATTAGGATTCCCGTGACTAACTGAGTTAACCTTTTGGCCATCTTGGCATCGCAATAGTTGTAAGGCCTTGATAATCCTGTGAGAGTCCTGACTTTTGATCCACTCCTATCCACACAGTTTGCTTGTGGATTTTAGACTTGAGTAGTTGATTGATCTTGTGTGGTATTTCAAATATTCTTAGAGAGTTTATATATGGGCAAATTTCCTGGGACCACTAGTCAAGAGAACCCTTTTCAAGGTATGTCTTTTGTTTCTTCCCCTTGTGGAGCTGTTGGTCCTCCTTCCATGGCCACTTTAAACCTTCCCGGATTGACTATAGGATTAATGTATGGTTATTCTCCAATCCTGTCATACCAAATTCATCCTTTGTGTCAGATCATGGTCCTTTACCGCATGAGCATCAACCTTATGTTAATCATTCTCCTTCTTCGTCGAATGCTGAATCAACTTCCCTTTCTTCCTCTTCACTTGTTGAAAACTCTAATGTTAGTAAACGGGCGGGTAAGAAGAAGACCAAAAGAGAGGCTAAGAAGAAGAACACTGAGCAAAAGGACATAGCTCCAACCTATGATCTTCATGTTGGAATCCCACCAGCCATTGAACATCATGCTGGGATTATTGATGTACCTGTTTTTGGCACCCGTAAAGCTAATTTCCCTTGTAGACTTTGCAAGGGTGATCACCTTCTCAAGGACTGTCCTTGTCTTTCCCTTGTGTCAGAAGTGTGGTCTAAACATCCTGTGTCGTCAGTATCTGATTATCATGATGATGATGCCCCATCAACCAGTGAATCTTTGGTTGACAGTCAAAAAGGAAAGGCTAGATATCCTTTCTTGCTATGTAAGGATATGCACCACACTTACCTTTTTCCTCGCATGGATGAAGATTCAAAGTTGTTGGAATATATTATTGTTCCTTAGCAACGGTTTCCAACCGGTTATCATAAGTTGTCTCTTAACATCCCATTGGTGGATAAAGTGGTTGATCCAAGTCCATCCTTGTTCGATCCCACTCTTCCGTTGAAGAGTGAAGTCAAAGTGGTTGATCATATTCTAACCTTGGTTGATACCACTATTCCCTTGAAGAGTTAAGTTGAAGCGGTCGATCCAGGTCCATCCTTGGTTGATCCCACTATTCCTTTGGAGAGTGAAGTTAAAGTGGTTGAGTTGATGTTATCTCCACCCGATCCCACTCTTTCATTAGAGAGTGTTGAGACTAAATTAGTTCCTTCAACACATTCTTCATCTTGTCCCTCTCTTTTAATTAAGAGTGAAAACCATCCAGTTGAAGTTTTCGTAGTTAGTTTCAGTTGTTCTCTGTAAGAGGAAGTTTTGTCTCTTTCGACAGAACCCTATCTAAGTAGTGAGGTTATTTCCTTTGTCTAGAGTAACCTAAAAAAATATTGTCTTCATTCAAGTGTTCCTTTCCAGATAGTTGTGTGAATTACCGCTAAGAGTATGCTTCGCACTATTGGTGACGAAGGGGCCTCTGTTAGCATTCTATCCTCAACTAATTGGCAAGCCATAGGTTCTCCTCCGCTTGTGCCAGCCATAGATCAGATACTGGATTTTAATCAAAGACCTACAATTCCTTTAGGGATCCTTCCTCATTTACCCATTACTTTGGAAGGAAAAACTGTTTGTATCGATGTTATGGTAGTCCAAGGTCCCTTAGATTTCAATACGCTCCTTGGGCATGATTATGTTTACGCCATGAAAGCTATAGTGTCCACACTCTTTCAAGTGTATTTTCCCCATGATGGGAATATTGTGACCATTGATCAACTTTCCTTCATTAAACTCGATCATCGTATGAATCCTAGTCATCAGACTTCCCTGAATTTGCCGTATGTTCTTGTGGTTCCTTCCCCTTCTAGTTAGCTTCTTCCCATCATAGGTAAAATGTGGGTGTGGATCTAGCCTCTAGACATCATACTGGAGTTTAGTCGCTAGATTCTTATGCAAAGGGGCAACCCACCAACCTATGGACATCATGTTGGATTAGAAATTCTTGTGAGCATAGTTCCCTTTCTATGTCAAGCTTGTTAAAAAATGAAATAGGTTTATGAGCATAGTTCCCTTTCTGTGCCAAGCTCGTTAAAAAATGAAACAGATCCCCATGAGCATAGTTCTAATTCTGTTTCAATATCATTAAAAAATGAAACATATGTCTATGAGCATAGTTCCCTTTTTGTGTCAATCTCGTTAAAAAATGAAACAGATCCCCATGAGCATAGTTCTCATTCTCTGTCAAGCTTGTTAAAAAATCAAACAAATGTTTGTGAGCATGGTTCCCATTCTGTGTCAAGCTCATTAAAAAATGAAATGGATGTCCATAAGCATAGTTACTTTCTATTTCAAGCTTGTGTAAAAATGAAATAGGTTCCCACAAGCATAGTTATTTTATGTTTCAAGCTTGTGTAAAAATGAAACAGGTTACCTTGAGCAGTGTTTATTCTTGGTTTCAACTCGTTAAAAAATAAAACTGAACTTAATCAAAGTTCCTTTTTCGTGTCAAGCTTGTTAAAAAATGAAATGGATCCTTCAATTGTGTCAATAATAAATACTTGAACCTTCCTTTCATCTGCTTGTAAATAAGATGAAACAAAGCTTGAGGGGCATATACCCTACTTCATTTTATTGGAATTTTAGCTACTTGACAGTTATACTGGGGGAAAGTACCAACCACTGGACATCATGTTGGAAAATCACCCATCGATGGAAGCCATTTTGAGCATACTTTATTTAGTTTCAAGCTCATTAAATTATGAAATGACCCTTTGCGCATAGTTCTTATTATGTTCCAAGCTTGTTAAAAAATGAAGTAGATACCCTGAGCATTCTTTCAACTGATATTCGAGCTCATTAAAAATAGTAAGATGGTGTTGAGCTTACTTTTCATGTTTTGTGCTTTGGTTAAACTATGAAAACTGGTTTGAGCTTACTTTATCGCTTTTTCGTGCTCTAGATTCAAACATGAAAAAGGTTCCGAGTGCCTTTTATACCTTTGTTTTTCTCTTTAAAAACTTATTGAAGAGGTATCGAGTATACTTTTACTATTTTTTAGACTCATTAAAACTGGATTATGAAAAAATAACTCGTTATGGAGTTATATTTAATCTCTTTTCAGTCTCCTTAAAAACACAAAAAGATTTCAAGGCGAACTTGTTACGTTCACGCTTGTAAAAGTATCAAAACTGTTGACTAGTCGGTGGTAGTTTATCTATTTTTCGGACTGACTAGGCCTATTTATGAAAAAGGACCTTTTGGATTTTCATTGTGTCTTCATTCAAACTCTCTAAATATGAACGATACTAAGTTTTCTTTCATCAGACTCATAAAACTAAACTATGGAAGGGCCTCCCTGGGAACGAACCCCTCCTTTCTCAGGTTCGTAAAACATGTGAGAATGGAATCATCACTTGATGAGATATAAAAAGTGTTTGTTACCCTATTTGAACTCATAAAAACTAAAAGAGGCACTCATTTGTTAAATATGGGGAAATTAAGGGAAAGGGGAATGTTTTTCATTTATATTTATGGCAGTCTAAAGTCCACCTTTGAAAATGGCACCTGTCTACATTTTCATTTCTGAACAGTTGGATATTCAACTTGTCTTTGAGTTGATCCACTTTTGTGAGTCACCTGACTTCTTTGAGACAATTGAAATAAATCTCCGTCATATTCCTTGCATTTCACCTAGTTCTAATCTCGTCAATTCAATGCTACCAAGTCATTTGTCGTGCTGCAAATTGTTCAAAGGTTGTTTCTTCCGGAAAGTAACTCATGATTAATTTTATCTATCCATAAAGTTTGTCATGTCTAAGTCAGTTTCATCACTTCAAATAATTTTTTTTCCATGTTTCGTGTCACTTATGTGGGAATCATCATGGCCCTGATGTGAAAAGTCTGCTCCTGTTGACTTCAGCTCATTATCCAGGAATTAGACCTAGAAACCTAGAAAAGTACCTTGAAGTCTCCATGCCTCAATGGTAGGTTTCCTCACTTTTGAAAGTAGGTTTTCATCAATGACCTCTAATTGAAATATTATATCAAGTGTTCGAATTCAAAACATCTATTCACACTTGGGAGAATGTACTTAGATACCTTGGGGAACATTGAAATTAATGATGATTTCCCTAGCACTTGTTAACAGCTCACATCAATGACTGGTAATCAAGTGGTTTATGCCATGTTCAATGCCAAGACATATATTCACATGTTTAGAATCGTATTGGTTGGGGATTGTAATGAATACCCTGAGTGGTTAGGCTTCGTCACTATGGTTTTCTATGCTCAAGTTACATTTGGAGATCATTCAGAGTCTTGGCATAGATCCACATTGTATGTTTAGTGGCCCTGTTCCATATTTAAGGTCAAATAACATGGATCTACTTTGTATGTTCTTTAGCCATGTTGTACCTTATACATTAGTTGTTCATGGATCTACAGTGTATTGTTGGTAGCCATGACATGGCCATCATCATGGATCTGCAGTGTATTGGTCTGTAGCCATGATTGAGTTGGGTAATTTAGTTATTGGTCCTATGTCAGTTATGAGCTCATCTATCATTGCATCTATACCAGACTGATATCTTGCAAACTATTTCACCTATCACTTCCTTCTAGCTTCATACTTTGGGGGGAATTCTGTTGCATCTGGAAATTCCACATTTCATGTTACCCTTTCAGAGATCCTAACCTGAGATACCTTGGTTAAATTTTTTCCATATTTTGGAAGGATGATTCCTTTCCCCTGTTTGCACAGAGTGCTGACGGTGCTTCCCATAGTGGAGCAATACATGCCGATCCACCTTTTCTTTCGAAAAAAATTAGGTCAACATCTTTACCCTTTCTTCTAGGTGTGTTGATAGTCCAAAGAGAGGAAAAAAGAAGTTTCTGGAAGCTTCCTTATGGGAGCCTCCATGGATTCAGTTCCTATTTGGTTGGGAGAGGTGGCATTCTCCTCCCTCACCTATTGGGATCACCTCTTATCCATTCCCCAAGTCAACCTCATGTGTTTTGAGCCCATAAATGAAACCTTCATGATGTGAGTGGGAGGAGGCCAAAATAAAGTACCCTTATGTTGTTAGATTGAAGTCCGAGTTAGAGGAAAGATAGAGTTGGCTTGTATGTGAAGAGATGTTCATAGTTGTGAAGGGTTATAGATTTCTTGTAGAGGTTGAAGCCATCAACATCAAGGTTTGGTTTTAACTTTACTCTCTCATTATTTAATACAAAAGTTTTCCCCTTTCCTATATTTGATGTGTTATTAATTTCAATTGAACATTATCAGATTACTTGATCACTGATATAAGTAATTAATTCATGATGATACTATGACCTTGTGTTTTTTCTTTTGATATGTTTTGTAGGTATTGAACATTGCAAGGGATTTTGAAACAAGGACAAAGAGATATAGGTTTGAGGTATGGTTTATTTCATGCTGTTCAAATTGATTGCTTAAGGAAAGGATATACTACTATGCTCTTTTGTTCTACACTTGTGATATATAGGGTAGAGGAACAAACGATGTACGCATCAATTGCATAATTCCTGATAACAGACACAATATAAGAAAAAGTAGAGTCATCAAGCAATGACATGCATGTACTTAATGTTATAGACTATTTCAATTTTGGGAGAAAAATGAAGAAATATCTGAATAATTTTGGCATTTGGGAGATTGTGATCAATCCACCTTCTCCATCAAATAAGAAGGGAAAGGAAACTGCACAAAAGGAATCAAAGAAGGGCAGTACTATAGCCTTGAATTTTCTCATGGATGGACTTCCCAACTCAGTGAAAGAAAGTATACAAAATGGAATTTCAACCCAAAATCTGACACCTTGCATGTCTAAATTTTGACACTTCTCTGTCGCATTTTCCACACATACACTTTTTTTTACCATCGATTGCATAACATCAGATATTTGACAGCCTGCCAATGTGGGCCGAAGATCCGACACACCATGGTTTCACCTATTCGAAAGTTTTCTCCTCCAAAGTGTCAATCGAAACTTGCATAAACCATCGAAAATTTGACGCCATCCGACACTTGAATATTCGGCCTTTCGATGGGTAGAAGTGTCAAAGGAATGGCGATGCCGTCAGTGTTTTTATCCATAAAGTGTTGAATGTTCAATGCCCTCCGACACTTGAAGAGTCCGCCTTCCGACGGGAAAAAGGGTTGGAGGCATGGTGACGCCATCAGATATTCGACTTAGCCCGACACTTGAAGCATCGGTCGACCAATGGTCTGAAGCGTCGGAGTCATGACACTACCATTGGAAGGTTTCGTCGAAGCGTCGAAAGACTGTCAAAAAAGTGATGCCTGTTGGTAGATTTAACAAAAAAAAATTGAAATATTTCACTTAGATATAGTGATTTGATAACAAGTGTGGGCAGGGGAGTTGGTGTCTTACAAAGGAACTTCCTCTAGAAAAGCGTTCAACCTTCCCCTGGGCTAATTTGTTGTATGTTAAAGTAGGCTCCTCCCAGGCACAACAACAATTTTTCATATGGTCCCTCAAGACAATGATTTGTCATGTATGTGGGATCAGGATTTGGTGATTTGAGCAGTAATTGCCTTCCCCAGCAAAGCCTATTGTCCTTCCAAACTAAATCGTTGAGATTCCAATGCACAGACGTCATCATGCACAACAATTTGCTTCCACTAAGCTCACATAACTATTTAACTCTAGATGGAGACTCCAGATTGGATGTTCATTGAATTTTTTACTTGTCTTTGCTTCCAAAAGGAATCAGTGTGTCTGTTGGTGTCTATCTTCTATCAAAGACAACAATTTACCTTCCCAAAGCTAAA
Source organism: Pseudotsuga menziesii (assembly GCA_001517045.1). NCBI lineage: Eukaryota > Viridiplantae > Streptophyta > Pinopsida > Pinales > Pinaceae > Pseudotsuga > Pseudotsuga menziesii. The sequence goes on along the minus strand of LPNX010286218.1, from coordinate 78,865 downwards.
TCACTATGTATCCTTTCTTAACTTCCTTTCAAAGACAATGATTCCCTCTGTCGTTACTTGGACAACAAAATAGTGACAAGTGGATCCCTGGGAGAGGCTGGCAATGTAGGAAAAAAATTGATCTCCCATATAACCCAATTTATCCAAATTTATCATGCATTTCCCTTTTTAATTTATTATATAGTCTTTCCATTTTTATGCTTTGTGTTGCTGTTGTGTTTTCTATAGGCTAGGAGCATGATTTTATAGCATCCAATCGTTTTGCAGCTAGTGAATCCCTTTATTTTCCCGGAGAGATGGAAATAGAGATTTTATGAAAGATTTATTTATAAGAATACCAATGATCAATTGATCAATGCCTTTGATGCAGTGAATGGATTCTATGAAGGCTTTGGCTGCTAAAACAAATAGAACTTGAAGTCGAGATATCTCACGGTCTAATAATAAAGTATTTGCTAGAAGAAGCAAAACTCTATAAGGCTTCACAGTTGATTTTTACTACAAGCAAATATAATGTTCTATTATAACCAGCAACGGTGGCTAAGTATTAAGCACAATGATTACCATCTAACTACTTTGTATTAGCTATTATGCATGGGGCAAGGAATGCCTTATTGTCTATGACTTCATACAAAGAGGCAATATTTAAGAGGGCCTTCATATTGAAGAGAATAAATCAATGATTCCATAGAAATACTGGTTTACGATGGCTGTGGAGTTGTAGGAGCATTAGATTGGCCCACTTTTGACAAGCAAAATGAATCCCACGAAAAAGTTGATCCAAAAATAAATTGTATTTTTTTTCAAAGTTTTTGCTTAAAAATCCTACTCTAGCTTTGTTAATGCATTCTAATGATGTTAGTAAGTTATGGCATGATATGTTGGATCCTACACACTAGGGTGGTGGATCTAGTAACATTGCTAAAATCAAGTTATATGCAACATAATTTCACTCTATTATTGTTCAATAGAAGAGACAGGTGATTGTCTTTGATCCTTTAAATAGTTGTTGGGATTCTGGTAAATGTATGCTTGCTTTTCCTTTTACGACTGGTTGAGAATATATAAGTATTTGTGAAGTTCCTCTTGCAATTACAATACCAAATCATGTGGAAGCACCATTATCTGCAAATCAATGGATCTAGCAAAATATTTCATGCGAAGAATATGCTTTGATATAGGCTTTCCTATGGATTCACAGGGGAAACTTATCAAATATATTACTATTTCTTCTTTGGATTTATGGTAAAATGATGGGTGAATTCTAGGGTTTCATGCACAATCAAGATTGATGCTAGCTTTGTTGGAAGAACATAAGCACAAGGAGGATATAGGGTTTTCTTGGTTTCTCCATTGGTAAAGTTTTGTGAAATTATGCTTCGATGGATTGAATGGTGGTTGTAATGCTACGTTTTCTCTGAATTAGGGATTTTTACCAGATTTTGTCAACTTTTACATGTTATAAAACATCCTCTTGAAGGATTTTTCTCTTGTTTGTCCTTAGATCTCTGAATTTTTCCCTAATTAGGATCCTCCAACAAACCCTAGAGGTTGTTTTTGGAAGTCCTAGTTGGTGAGGCTTAGGGAAATATTCCAAGAGGGAGGCTGATCACCATCCCTCATGGCCTTGGGTTTGAAGTAAATTTCGCAAAAACCCTAAGATTTGTCATTTTGATCAAAATGTAGTATTTCATGTGTAAATAGACGCATTTGTGTGATTAGTGTAGTGTTAGATTAGATCTGCGTTTTTATAAACTAGAAAACCTTAGAAATTTATAAAATTCAATAATCTAAAAATAACAGCAATTTTGAAAATATAAGCCACCCTCAAATTTTGGTCTTCCTATTTATCCCTAGATCCTCCAGTGCGTCACCTATCTTCTTGTCTACATCCACGAACTTGATAAGCAACCTAAAAAAACCAGTCAAAAGTCAGAGTTAGGGTTTCATATTTGACATGTTTCAGGGGTTGGGATAATTTGGCCTTGATAAAAGGTTACTTTATGCCTTACAACGACCCCATTTAATTGTTTAGTAGGTAAATTTAGGGACTCTTTCCTTACTGATTAGTGTTACTATCATTTCTAGCCCTAAAACCTATCAAAAAGACCTTCAAAATCAACCAAGTTAGGGTCATATTTGAGTTATGGGGAAATCTCAACAATATAATTAAATTCTGCCTTCCAAAAGCATTCTTTTCAGGCTGCGGAGTACTTGTATAAACCCTTAAAAGGATGGTTAACTCAACTAGTAATTCATGTTGATATACAATAGTATTTATAGTTAATCTAAATGATGATAATAATTCCTATGTGATGAAACATGATGGTTGTTAATACTTACACTTGCTAGCTGATAAAATTGTCTACTAATGTTGATTTCAAAGAAAAGTTGTTTAAATGATAATACTCTGTTGGTTATGATTCTGAAATAGCTTTTTCTACCCTATATCCTTGGTGTGGCTATGAAACACTTATGCTTTACAACAATAGCATATCATGCACAGACCTAGAAAACACCACTAACTTATAAAATAAATTTACAAAAGATCAAAGGTATTATGCATGCTTTACTGATCGACCAACTAGCAAAGAAGTTTCAGAATCTGCAATAGAAACACAACCTCCAGCATAGAAACCTGCAACAAAATGTTCATAAAATGCCATCAATATTTTCATAAGATTCCTTAGGAAGCAATCATGTGCCCAATTGAATAAGATGGACTGTATGTTGACCTGTTGATTGATCATTAATGAGGAAGTCTCCCATGTCAAACTGAAGGAAATAGAGAAATCGATTTATTAGAGTATATTAATCCCATGACATACCTACTAGTAACTATATTGACTCATACAATTAACATGGTATTCATGTGTTTATCCTTAAATACAATCAATCTTAAACCTAGAAAACTAACATGATTCTATTACATACCTTCCAATAACCATTTCGAGTAACAGGAGCATATTTATTTTTACCCTTGAAGTGATTAGGATCAACACCACCAAAAGTCATGGCTGCAAATGGGCTTTCTTCAATAAAAACATATTTTCCTTGGGAAAGAACATCGAAATTGTTTCCAACAAATGTGAAAATGTTGCCTTAAGTGAAAAGATGTCATACCAAATCTAGTGATCTATCATTCTAAATCGGTGGAAATGACTGATACTCTTTTTCAGGCTGTGGATACCTCTGGAAGATTGCCTGAAAACAACAAAAATAAACAGTTTTTATAACTTAACCATTCAAACAATTCCTTCCAAAAATAAAGTAGCAAATAGATCTTTATTTTTTCAAGCAAATCTCAATACTTTTTTACCATAATTATCAATGAAGTCATTCTTCTTTTGTATTCTAGAGTTGAGATGTTTGCTCTAAGTGACCACTTTAAACTCGGTGATAAATTGGAAGCAATACAAAAAGATATAGATTCCTAATAAAATATTTGCACAAAGAAGACTTTGTAACAAATTAGAAATTATGAGTAATAAAGTGCACAGTGACGTTGGGGTGAAAAGTTACAATGGAAACTGAAAATACCAATGTATACCATGCCCAACTCACAAACTACAGGGATAAGCACAAATATAAACATAGGTTTACCATTGCACAATCAACCATCAAAGTTGAACAAGATATGAGATTAAGAAACAAATTACAAAACTACTAGAGAAAGATAAACTGGGGCAGATAACAATATACTCATGTGGAATAATAGGGAAACAACGCTTCATATACCATTTTCCTCACAAGGCTATCTATCTTTTTCTGTATTTTGACCTTTCATATTCCCATCAAACTCAAATGCCTATCAAATTTCTTGTAATGAAATGCCTACATTTAATTTTGTTGTCCTAGCTATATGGTATTGGTAAAGTATTTCCAATGGGCCAGTTATCATGATAAATCGAAATATTTAAGGTAATTGTTTAGATTAGATAGAACAAAGTTTGCCTCAATGTATGGTAATCATCATCATCAACTAAATGTATGTGTGTGCACATGCATAAATACCCAATACACAACTCAATTAAACAAAAGAAAACATAATTATACCTTGATTTGTGGATCTTCACACTGTCTTCTTATGCTTTACCTTTAAAAACATCATTCAACATACTTCATTTTTTGTCTTGTTGCAATAGTTTCATGTTAGGACCCCTCAAATATAATTATGTTTTTTTTATTAAAATAACAAAACCAATCTAAATAAATACAATTCTATTACAATACTATTCAACTATTCAAGTAAATTAATTGTTAAGAATATATCACCTGATAAAACATGGATAACAAAAAATACTATGTATATAAGGTCATCAATCTAATCAAAACTCTATTTCTTGCCTCTTATCTATGGAAATGTTTTTCAACGCTATCTGTAACAAGTTCCAATGGAGGAGTCAAATAGCAATAGTGAAAATTACATAGTAAAAATATAGAAATAGATTTTTTTAATGTATTCTTTCTTTATACCATTCATTGAGCTCCTCTCTGTTTCGAGAATAATTTAATATTATCTACTAAACAGGACCAACCACATGAAGGTGGGAGCTCTTATGGCCCCTCCCCCCCCTCACATCACTCTCAACTCCCCAAACCCAATGCATATACTTGCAAATAACAATTTATTTCACAATTTCACAATGCAAATAATAATGCATCTACAATGCAAATTATTTCACTCAATAGTTGAAAGATGCTTTCATTAAATCATTATTTAAAACATTCATTAAACCATTCAATAATTCAACATATGAAAAAACCATTCATTAAACTTTTCATTAACTCATTCATTAAACCATTAATTTAGTCAATGGTAGAAAAAAAAAATCAATAAACCATTCAGTAAAGCATTCATTCAAACATTCATTCATGAAACAGAGGAAAAAACCATTAATTTTTTTTTATAAATAAGAATTACTCAAATTTTTTTTAGTCACTTCCTTTTTACTTTTCTTCTCTTTAAATATTTAGTTAGAGTCACATCTTCGGGAATCTGATCATCAGTATCGCTACTAGTCTGCTCGCAAGGCTGAACTTCAGGTGAGGGGTGATGAATTTCTGTAATAATGTCAAAATATTTCATTAATATATTTATATTTTGATAAATAAAATTAATTCATTTAAAAAAAATTATGAATGTGTGTTTTTAACTACCATGTGCACATCAACATGTTAAACATTATATCGTATTGGCCCAACCTGTTTCGTGTTATGATCTGCAGCTACATGCTCTTCATTTGAATTGTGTAGAATTAGAATTAATGTTTATGATATGCAATGGTATATAAAAAATAGTACTAACATTAATAAATTCATTACCAGGATGAGAAGCATGATCTTTGTTTGGTTGGTCATGTACTACATCCTCGACATGGACGGGATCATTACTTTCTTGCACAAAAAGGAATAAATAATTTATGTTAGTTTATTTATAAGGAACAAATTGCATGAGCATTAATAAATTATCATTAAACTATATAGTTTTCACAAACCTGGGAACCAGATGGATCAGCAGAAGATCGTGCAGTATTCCTAGACAAGCTTCTCCGGTGTTCAACAACGGCGTCAAAGCCTTGTTCGAAGCAAAGCTTCATGTAATCTGCACTGGGCAATTCTTTGAACCAGTCAGCCTTCATATTTGCATGATGTCATTAATTTTAAATCCTTTTGTCAGAACAAAATAAAAATAATAATCTTTAAAATATTTGGATGCAAATTCAGGTTTTGCGATACTTACATATCGAGCTGCCAAGTTGGAGTAACCACTAGGCCCAAGCTTGTGTTGGCCAATTTTTTCAATTCTTGCCTTTGTGTCCTTAGATGTGTCTGAGAGCCTAATTAATTTTTTAAATATATTAGTCGATGTACCAAAATTGATATAAAAACTAGTAATAATAAGGCTTACCACTACATTTTGGAATGTATTGCATACCTCCCTGTTCCACTTGGTGGTATCTTTCCTGATTTTCTCAAGCCCTTCTCTTTTCCATCTTCCACCAGGGCTTTCCACTCCATAGATGGAATCATTGGAGGGCGCTCATACCTAGGGTTCTTCTCTAGGTGAACCCTATATTGGTCTCGACCAATCTTCAGATGTTTTCTAGCCTTCTGTAGTACCTTCGATGTATCGAAGGTATCTTTTCTGAACAGACTAACCAAGCGATTAGTCAAATCATCCTTTAAATCTTTTGGCTGCTTGTTCCACATTGTGCGGATGGTGGGCCTGACGATCTCCAAGGCAAAATCATTCATATGTTAATAAAATATATCATTTCCTGCAAAACATTAATGACATCATTAGTCAACAATAGAAAATATTATCGGTATATTAGACACAAATTATAAAAACTAAATTGAACAATCATTAGAGGAAGTTTCAACTCAAAATGAGCCTTTTAAATTTAACTCAAATTCCATGGAATCATGTGTTAGCCAATGAAATTGTTTTAAATTTGAAATACCGTATAGGTCTTAAACACTTTTTTAATATAAATTTGGGGATAGGTATCATAAAAAAAACTATTTTTTTGTTTGTATTTTCGACATATCTCCCTATTTTTTTACTCAAATTTCAATCGAGAGAGATCATTGGATGCGGAATTAAATTCCGCATCCAATGAGTACTCACTCGACATACTTTTGATGGACCTCGCTACCCGAAAAATAAGAAATACCTGAAAAAATGTGATGATGACATCATCATCACTTTTTTTTCCAGGTATTTCTTGTTTTTGGGGTAGAAGGGTCTGTAAAAAGTATGCCAAGTGGGTACTCATTGGATGCGGAATTTAATTCTGCATCCAACGAGCTCTTCCAATCAAAATTTGAGTAAAAACACGGGGAGATATGTCGAAAATACGAACAAAAAAATAGTTTTTTCTTTTCTTCCTCCAAAATTAATAACTATTATTTTATTAATTTTTTTTAGGAGGCCCATTTTGAGGTGAAATTTCCTCTAATGCTATAATGACCTGGAATCCTCTCTATATTTATTGGAACTAGTTCTTCATTCACAAAAAATGTACACACTATTGAACCAGTGCTAATTACACGAGAAGATCCAGGAAATGCTTCCACATATCTATCTAACCCTACATCCACCCCTTCTTCTGGAACATCTCTTGTGGGTGGGGAAACATTGGCTACACCCTCCACTGCCCTTGGCAGTGTCGCAGAGCGTGTTGTTGATTGTTCAGTGGAAAATATGGGAGCAGTATGTGGTGTACATGGAGTGGTTTGGTCACTGGAACCAACATTGCGTTGACCACCACTGATAATCTCCATAGCGCGCTGTAAATTTAAACCATTGTATTATAAGTTCAACATCATATAAAATCAAATATTATAAAGTTTTTATAAATGAATTTACATTTTCATTCGATAACTTACGTCCACTCGTTTACGTTTCTATAACAACATTTGAATCCTTTGTTCGAGCCCTTCTGTTAGTGGAATTGCTAATGTTAGACGAATCAGTTCCTCATTTTGTTTTTCCCTTGTCCTTTGTAGCACCCTCAATGGGTCTACAGACTCTCTAATTTCACTATCTCTCATCAACCGAGAGTCCTCATTCTGTAAAGAGTTTTGAGACGCCGTTTGATAAACGAAATCCCTTGTCTGCAATTGAAATATATAAAAAATTGCTTAGTATTTGAAAATATAGTGTGTGCAAATAATTATATTAGGGATTACATCTAGGATTACCTGACGCCTAGACAAAAGTGTGGTCTGATCAACAGATGGCGATTTACCTTGATTATCCACCTGCAAAAAAAGTAGAGAACATTATCACAATGAATGCAATATGTAAAAGCTAACAAATACAGAACAAAAATAAACACTATGCTACATGTTTTATATGTGTATATTTTTGATGTATTTATAATGTGGAATTACATTTAGGTTTATTGGTTTCCTCGAGGCTCCAGTCATCTGATCAACAGCTGGGGACTTTTCCCGGTCAATCTGCAAAAAAGGTAGACAACATTATCATGATGAACGCAACCATAAAAATGAAAGAATACATAAAAAAATAAACCTAATGTGTCACGATATACATGTTTACGATTTTAAAGTATTTGAAATGGAGAATTACATTCATGTTTGGCTATTTCCCTGATGCTGTAGTCAACTGATCAATAGCCGGTTGGCTTCCCTGATCAACATTCTGCATGGAAAATAGATAATATTATATAAAAGAACCTAATATACTAATGACAATACATAACAACGTATCTGCATGTCCATCCTAAATTTAATATTACATTGGAAATATTGATGTATACATGTTGCCTTGACTTGGGTCAACAAACATCTATGGAGATGGAGGTGCCCCTGAGAGAACCTTGCATCAAAAACATACTAAAAGTTACATAAGGAAACATGAAAAGTAGATAATTTCAATTATATGCTAACGAAAATTTCTATATATGTTAGAATAATTAATATAAGGGTGGTTAAATTGTTTGTTGTACCACAACCATACTAACATTGTTTGTATCTACATGATTCAAATTGTAATCAATAAGCAGTTCTTCGCCAACAACTATTGATTTAATTGAACATACAAAGACATGGTTTCCTTCACACGAATCGAATATGAATTTGGGTTGCTTTAACGTAGACCTTGGTTGTGTACTATTTATAAACCCCGCAATATTACCAGTTCTTTTTGTCCTTCCTTCCATGTACATCGTTGCTCCTTTATTTTGAGCTTTGTCTTTCAGTTGTATATAATTCACTGACAACCCATATCTATGCATACTTTATGTATATTGGACCAGGTGCATCCAATCACTGTAGTTGTAACAGGGTCCAACATACTCCATCATATCTATACATCTACCATATCCAACCCTTATGCCATCCATGCAAAACAACCCCAATCCATGCAATGACGATGGTGCAATTCTATATATCCTCTCATTCACACAAAAATCAATGTTTACTTTAGGAAGATCGCCAGTGATCCGTCGGACCTCAACTTGAGTGCATTAAAAGTTTATTTAAAGAATGCGTTAATCAGTTTGCTGAATTCATCACATAGCTTGCATAATTAATTAAGTGCTGAAATCTGATATAACAGCAAACTAAACAGGAAAGGAAACAACAAAACTGAATAGAAATGAGAAACACTGAAACAGAGAGCCACAAACATCGAAATTGATAACGAAGTTCACCCCCTTCACTGGGATACGTCTTTGGGTCCCTCTCCAATGGGTACCGATCCAATTAATCTCTTTAAGATGGTACAAAATTGGTTATGGAATCAACTTCAGCAACTACAAGCAGAATGCTGTACAAAGTCTTTAAGACCTCTCTTCTGGAAATTACAATTAGCCTTCGAAAGGAAAAGAAAGCTAAATTATAAAAGAGAATTTCAACTTCAGAAAGAACAGCATCTGGGCACTTCACAACAACTCCCCAAGTTTCTCATAACAGAAAAACGAAGCTCTGCCTCTGCAAAATCAAATGCAGCAGTTGTACAAACAGAATGCTGGACAGAAAGTCCTCAAGACCCCTCTCTAGAAATTACAATCTGATCTTCAAAAGCAAATAATCCAAATTATAACAAAGAATGGTCGACTTCTACCTACAAAAAGCAATCTGGATAAATTACAGCTGAACTCTCGCAAGCTTCTCCTAACAGAAAAGCGATGTCCCCCCAACTTCAACAACTGTAAACAGAATGTTGTACAAATCCTTTAAGACCTCTTCTACAAATTAAAAAATGGCTTTCAAAAGACAAAGAAGCCAAATCATAACAGAGTATGGTTGACTTTGCCTACGAACAACAATCTGGATAAATTACAGCTGAACTCTTGGGGATCTCAAGCTTCCTTCACCGTCCCCCCAATGTGGCCAGAAACGTGTTTATATAAGAATTCAGTCCCAGGGTAAGTAATGGTTTGATAGCTGTTATCATCACAGCTATTATATTTTTCATTATCGTTACAATCATATGCTAAAACTGAACCATGCAGTCCGACCAAATCGCTGCACAAGCATTATGTTTCCATGACGTTCAATATCCCCGAATCGTTGCAACCAACTCCACGCACATGTGCCGACTCACAACATGTTGCAATGACTTGCAACTGGGCTATGCCACATAACGTAACCGTTTGATGCCACCATCAACTCCACAAAAGTTGCAACATAGGAGGACTTCGCCATATACCCGATCTGCTGTCATAGTATACAAATGTCGCAGCATGTGAGGTCTTCACCACATACTTGATCCGCTGTCACAGCATACAGATGTTGCAGCATGTGAGGTCTTCACCACATACTCGATCCGCTGTCGTAGCATACAAATGTCGCAGCATGTGAGGTCTTCGCCACATACCCGATCCGCTGTCACAGCATACAAATGTCGCAACATGTGAGTAACCTCCACGAACCATTCGATGTTCAAATTGACGGTGTGCAAACTGCGCGGCCCATACTACAACTGCGCTGCGCAACCCCTGTGATAACTGCGCACCATGCTATGACTGTGTGGGCTGTGCATATAATGTTTAGCATATGAGTTAAAACCATATATTAATAACCTTGTACCATATTGTATCAGTTTAATTTTAGAAGATGAATAATCCATCAGATCATTCCTCCCCATTGAAGAGCTTTTGGACCACCAAAAGCCTAGATCACCCTACAGGTAGGTGAGGGTACATCTTCCTCACCTTCCCAATATCCATACATCCTGCCTTGCTTAGAATCTGCATATTAGTCTCCTTGTCTATGTCCAAAGGAGGTTCATACCATTTAAAATTCTTTGCATATACAACTGTATTCATTGGAGATAAGCTCAAACATAAAGAATGTTTATGCTTCTTTTCAAAGATCTCAAAATGATCATAAACAAAATTGAGCTTTTTATCTTTCAATCTTCCCTTGGTGATCTGCAACCAATCTCTGTCATCCCCATTCTGTATGTCCTTCTTCTTCCCCTTGTGGAGAAGACATGGTTCTTGAGAATGTTCTCCTTGATATTGGCTCGATTAATTCTCCTTCACCAAGCTTTAACCTGGACCTGGTAAGCATTCACAAACTTGCACAAGCAGTTAACCTGCTATGATACCATAACATGATCCGTCGGACCTCAACTTGAGTGCATTAAAAATTTGTTTTAAAAGAATGGGTTAATCAGTTTGTTGAATTCATCAAATAACTTGAACAGTTAATTAAATGCTGAAATCTGATATAACAGCAAACTAAACAGGAAAGGAAACAACAAAACTGAACAGAAATGAGAAACACTGAAACAGAGAGCCACAAACACCAAAATTGATAATGGAGTTCACCCCCTTCACTGGGCTACATCTCTGGGTCCCTCTCCAATGGGTACCGATCCAATTAATCTCTTTAAGATGGTACAAAAATGGTTCTGGAATCAACTTTAGCAACTGCAAGCAGAATGCTGTACAAAGTCTTTAAGACCTCTCTTCTGGAAATTACAATTAGCCTTCGAAAGGAAAAGAAAGCTAAATTATAACAAAGAATGTCGACTTTAGAAAGAACAGCATTTGGGCACTTCACAGCAACTCCCCACGTTTCTCATAACAAAAAAATGATGCTCTGCCTCTGCAAAATCAAATGCAGCAGCTGTACAAACATAATGCTAGACAGAAAGTCCTCAAGACCCCTCTCTGGAAATTACAATCTAGTCTTCAAAAGCAAATAAGCCAAATTATAACAGAGATTGGTCGACTTCTACCCACAAACAACAATCTGGATAAATTACAACTGAACTCTCACAAGCTTCTCCTAACAAAAAAGCGATGTCCCCCCAACTTCAACAACTGTAAACATAATGCTATACAAAGCCTTCAAGACCTCTTTTGCAAATTACAAAATGGCTTTGAAAAGACAAAGAAGCTAAATCATAACAGAGTATGGTCGACTTTGCCTACAAACAACAATTTGGATAAATTACAGCTGAACTCTCGGGGATCTCAAGCTTCCTTCACCGTCCCCCCAATGTGGTCAGAAACATGTTTATATAAGCATTCAGTCCCAGGGTAAGTAACGGTTCGACAACTGTTATCATCACAGCTATTATATTTTTCATTATCGTTACAATCATATGCTAAAACTGAACCATGCAGTCCCACCAAATCGCTGCACAAGCGTTATGTTGCCATGATGTTCCATATTGCCGAACCATTGCAATCAACTCTACACACATGTGCCAACTCACAACACGTTGCAATGAATTGCAACTAGGCTATGCCACGTAATGTAACTGTTTGATGCCACCACCAACTCCACAAAAGTCGCAGCATAGGAGGACTTCACCATATATCCGATCCGCTGTCACAGTATACAAATGTCGCAGCATGTGAGGTCTTCACCACATACCCGATCCGCTGTCGCATCATACAAATGTCGAAGCATGTGAGGTATTTTCCACATACCTGATCTGCTGTCGCAGCATACAAATGTCGCAGCATGTGAGGTCTTCGCTACATACCCGAACCGCTGTCGCAGCATGTGAGTAACCTCCATGAACCATTCGATGTTCAACTTGACGGTGCGCAAACTGTGCGGCCCATACTACAACTGCACTGCGTAGCCCCTGTGATAACTGTGCACCATGCTATGACTGCGTGGGTTGTGCATATAATGTTTAGCATATGAGTTAAAACCATAGATTAATAACCTTGTACCATATTGGATCCGTGTAATTTTAGAAGATGAATAATCCACTGGATCAGCTAGGCACCCATTGTTTCACTAGGTGTTGGTACCTTAAGGGCACGTCGATATCTCCCACTATCTCATCATCATAGGAACATGACCCCCCTCCTTGGAGAAAAAAATTCATGCGTTTGTCGAATTTTTTTCCTGATCTTTTGACATCTAGTTGATCTAGCCCATGTAGACCTACTAGATGTCTCACTTTCCTCTAGCCTTCCCAAAATTCCTTCACTGGAGGAAGACAGGTTTGAAAAATACCTATTTGGTTCTACCTGCACCATGGCCAAACAAAAATTTGGCATGAGCATAGCAAAATACCAAAAAAAAAACGTGGAAATACTTATAAGAAAAAAAACTTGGAAAGACTTGTAAGC
>LPNX010286218.1:5709-62321 GCA_001517045.1 Pseudotsuga menziesii | reverse complement strand
TATATAATCCATGGTGGTGAAGAGCGAACATTTCCAGATCTGCTACGTGGCACGTTTAGGAATGAAAAGAATGTTTTAAATACATTTATACTAGTATGTAATATTTGCTGATTTATTCCTTTTAGCTTGTCTTGATGATGCTTGTTTTCCCATATTCATTTTTAACCCTAAGGTGAAAATTGGCATAAAATCATCAAATAAAAAATTGGAGGACATAAAAAAACCTAGTACTTGCTTGAAGACCCAAACATCATTCAAGTGAAATGTCAGAACCAAAATGCTCTTAAATTAGCACAAATCAAAAGGCTCCTAAATTAAATATATCATGCCTTCCTCAATGATTTGATGAAACCAAGGGATGGAAAAAGGGCAAGGAAACATCAAATATCACTCACACTAGGGAATAGTTCTAAAGCTAACCAACTGTCTACACCACAAAGGTCATCTAAAGAGATTATATCTCTACTCATTCGATTTACTACAAAGTGTTGTAGCTTGCTTAGTGCTCCTTAGGATCAATGATCAAATTTGAAGGGTGGGTCTTAATTTCAATTGGAAGGGAATTTATTCTCTGAGCCCTTCAGAGATGAAGGGAAATATAAATAATTGTACTTTAATGGACAAGTATAAATTAACCAAACCCTTTCAGAAAAAAAAATGCAAAAACCAAATATTGTTCTTTCAGCGCTTGTTGTGAAAGCATGCATGTATGTGATGGAGGGGCCTAAGTCAATTGAATCCTTGCAACTCATTGCATGTCTGAGTCTAATGATCCGTGGTTTATATTGAACCAGAATATCAAAAGAATTTTATTAATGGTTGATTTCAGAAACTTATAGGTGTGAGTAGTTAAGTGCTTGTGGCTCTAAAATTTGTTGTGTTTTGTACTAGTCCATGATTCACTGAATCCATAGTCACGGGTAGGAATTTAAATAATTTAATGAAAAAAATTAATGTGTATAACCTTTGTGTCGAGACAGTTTTCCATGCTGATGCTTACCACTACCCTCTTTATTGTCTTACCAAAAGGCATGATAATCAGGAAGAAGACCTAAAATTATGGACTTCACCTTCAATGAATGCCTTGCAATCATATTGGTAATAACTATTTTGGTAGCACTGAGGACAAATGTCATGAGAAACCACAAATGTTTGGAAGGACAGAGGGAGATAACATCACGATCATGCAACTCATCAAACTGAAGACTATTCTTGAGCCAACAATTGTTTTTTTAATTTTATTAATAACTATTGTTTCTCCATATCGTGTTCCCAATGACACCTCTCTATAGCAATGCATAAATCAATTTCTGCACAATTTATGATCCTAGCTACATGCCATTATTTCTATTTGCATGACATCGAGTGTTCTTTATAGTTGTCATGAGTCCATGATATTCATGCAAGAAATGAATTCTTGTAGAGGAGGACTTTTCAAACCTACCTTTTGAATTTCATTTTGATGAAAAAAAAGTGGACATTGGTAGTGAGGTTCACATATAAGGTAGTAGGCACAAATGTTGGAGCTCGTTTCGGGTCTAGTAGTTGCTGACACATTGTCACACTTTAGATTACAGCCCCAAGTGACTCAGGAGTCAGATTAACATCTCGATGGCTAGTGCCTCATAGTCATTAATGATTATTGTCCATCTTCAACAACTAAGCACTGAGTGCATGACATGAGTGAGTAAGTGATTATGATTTATCATATTTACAATATTTTGAATGATGAGTTGAACTTTATATCATAAGAGTTTCAACATCTTGAGATATTTATATGAATGGGTAATTTCAAATGTTGCTCTTCTTTTGAAATGTTGATATAAATTATACCCTTCTTTATTAGAAGGGTAAAATTCAAATTTTAATTTTTTTTAGAGGGGAAATAATAACTTTACACTTCTGGGAAGGGCTAGAACCCTTTGGAAGGGTTGTGAAGGGTTCAATTTTGAATGTTGCTTAGGATGCTAAATTTCAACCTTAGGATGCCAATATCCACTATTTTTGGACCCATAACGTCACAAAAACTCCGTGAAAACAAAGAGTTTGGAATTTGTAGGTTACTAGAAATGTGAAAAAATTGGAGTTACCAATAAGAGTGATGGAATATCAATTGATATTAGTGATCAAGTAACTTTTTTTTTCCTTGGGGAAAATATCAGTTCCTTGTTATTTCATTGAAATCAAAGGTAAATTAGTTACAACTTCAACTATTGCTGAGCACATGGAATAGATACAACTATGTTCATCATCAACAGACAGATGACTATTGATCAACTTCACAGGAATACTGGACAAACCTTTAAAGGTAACACCTATAATCTAGGAATCTTGACTACATCCACATCACTAACCTTCAATAGATAGAGAATTCAAGTCTAATACTAAATTAGCTAATCGAAAGAAGTAATAAACAAGAGAGATCAGTGATATGAGGGGATCATACACCTCAATAATCCAAAGGATGTCAATAGAAATAACACATAAAAGACTCAAGTTCTAAGGGCTAGAAAAGCTGGAAAGTGCCCTGGTCAGTACATTCACCATCAGTGAATTCAGTAAACTAAAAATGGCTTGAGGCCAAGGTTAATGCTTCTTTGGATAAGCTATCAGCCTTAGTATTGTGTTCTCTGAATATGTGAACTTCTTTTAGCTGGATGAAGTAAGGTTAACCCTTGTTTGATGATGAGGTGGAAAATACATGCATTTATCCATTTCATGAAGAGTTGGATGTTATATTTGAAATCAATAATCATAGTTTTTGGGGCCCCATATATGATTCATCTAGTGAAGCATCTAATGAGGAATCTAAATGTTTGGAACCTATAGAGAAACCAAGCATCCACTCTACAGGATCTCCAGAAACTAACATCATTATATCTATACTCATTCAATTTTTTACAAAGCGTTGTAGCTTGCTTAGTGCTCCTCTATGTTTGTCATTTAGGTTCAACTTAACAATGAAATCAACAAGTCAAGGAAAATATTTCTAGTACATATCCTTGGTCTATTATAGTCCAAGCATTAGCATATTCAATGGATTTCCCTCATGTTGGTAATCCATGTGTTTCCCTTATCCAGTGGAAAACCCCCCTATTATATATGCTATCCATTCAATTTGATGCATAGCTCAGATACATATAGACATGGATGATCTAAATTACATGAAGAAAAATCCAATCATCCATAAACCGAGTTAGATCAATTTTGGAAACTGAGTGGTTAATTGAGTTCATTCCAACATTGACAAACCCTTTATAATCATATAGGGGTGGGGGATTCATCTCATTCAAGTCATATTTCTAATTGTTGTAACAAAATCTTGGCACATAATAAAGAGTGGGAACTACGTCTGAAGGTAAACCACTGCTCTATTCGGGTTGAGTATTCACATAGAACTGCTCCCTACTCCCTTGCAGCTTCGATGATGGGTGGGCTACGGTGAGCCAAGAGATAATGTTTCCCCTAGCTTTCATCTATCCTAATGTAATGTGGCAATCTAGGGCATCTAAAAATTCAGTTTGGAATACACAGAAAACATCACAGAGACATTATGAGACTTTGCTGTTGATCTATGGCTTGGAGCTAGATGTTCGCTCTTTTTTTTGGACAGTATTGATTTCTATGTTTGTGAACTGTTGGATATGACAGTTGGATGATATTTCTGTTACTATTTTGCTGACTATATGGGTTGTTTTAGCTTGAAGTTCTCATGGAATGAACTTGGTACCATGAAATTGTTCTCTGTTTCTATTTTTGTGGATAGATGGGGTGATTTATCATCTGATGAATGGGTTTGGGCAGTGTTTATAGAATTTTGTTTTGTACGATATATGAAGTATGGTTACAAATATGCATTGCATATCTACAAAATGTAATTTGGTCTCTCTATGTATTACATAAAATTATTCTTTTTTTCTTTGGAAAAAAAAGCAAACATCACCGCACTATATGAGCCATACCTTTCAATGAAATTTCCCTAGTGGAAGCAGGATTATGAGCATGTTGTTTACTTACTTACGAGCATATTGATCAAGCCATGTTCTAAGGCAACACTCATTAACTAACTCTTCTAAGGACAGAAGTCCAGGCTCCGGTTCCGCATGTTAAGGAATGGAATGACCAATAGGGGTCTGATGGTACGCCCCAACCCTGGTTATTGGGAAACGGGTTTATGAGATTGAGGTGCCAGAGCAGCTTTCCAAAGTGAGTGGTTGATAGTATCAAATTATATAGCATAGGGTCCCCTCCCCCATAAGGAAATTCAATATTGGATTGCTACTTTTTGAGATCGATAGAAAGGAACAAACATCACAGCACGCACAAAAAACCCTTGTCACAGCATGCCCAAAAATTCTTGTCACAACATGCCCAAAAAATGAGGTCATGATGCTTACCCGCTGATCCATGAGCTCCAAATCGAAACCTTGAACTCCAAAACGTGAACCGTGTGCTCCAAACTAGAACTATGAGCTCCAATTCTGAACCTTGAGCTCCAATTCTGAACCCTGAGCTCCAATTCTGAACCCTGAGCTCCAATTCTCAATAGTGAGCTCCAATTATCAACCGTGAGCTCCAATGCTGAACCCTGAGCTCCAATGCTGAACCCTGAGCTCCACTGAAGCTACTCCAAAATTCACAAAAACCGCCAAATTGCATAGAACTGTGCAAAACGGGTCGCGACAATGTCCAAATAGACTATTTATTTGTTATTATATATTATTATATATTATATGTATTTTATTTTTATTATATATTATTATATATTATATGTATTTTATTTTTATTATATATTATTTTATATTATATGTATTTTATTTTTATTATTTGTTATTTTATATTATATAAATCGCCATAATAGTATTTTTTCATTAGGTATAGTATTTTTAACTTAGCTATATGTATTTTTTACTTAGGAATAGTATTTTTATTATAATATGATGATGATGATGGCGATCTCACCTAATCCCTACAACGAAACTCCTGAAGATGAATTCGATGATGGCGATCTCAGGTAATCCCTACAATCTCACCTACTCATTATCGTTATGTTGATCATCTTCATCATCATGATCATTATCATCATCATCATCGTCGTCGTCGTCGTTGTCATCTTCATCATCATGATGATGGTAATGGTGATGATGACGGTGATGATGATGATGATGGAAATGATCACCATCATCACCATCATCATCATCATCGTCATCATCTTCAACATCATTATATTCATTATCAGGACCCTCATCATCATCATCATCATCATGAACGTCATCATCATTGTCATCATCATCTTCATCATCATCGTCATGACCCTCATCGTCATAATCATCATCACCACCACCATCGTCATCCTCATGATGATGATGGTGATGGCGATGATGATTGTGATGATGATGATGGTGATGGCGATGATGATTGTGATGATGATGATGGAAATGCCGATGATCACCATCATCTTCATCAATGCCATCATCATCATAAGTAAAACTTAGTTTACTTCAAATATTAATTTTCGAAAAAAAATGCATAATACTGGCAAACCTAATTTCAATCGAAAAGTGATGAGAAGGAAATTGTTTGATATAGCCAATAAAATGAAAGGAATTTTTTGTATCCTTGAAATACTTCTTATATCTAATAGATTCCTCGACTTCTAGAACTATGGGTCCCAAATATATGTTCAATAGAGAGATGAAAACCTAAGAGGAAGAAAAACATCCTAACTTGAATAAAGAACCTTCACATTAATGAGGGAAGAACCATCTACATAACGACACATCCCTATCTTGGATAAATGAAAATATAGCTTTGAAGGATGATTGAAAAGTTGAGCATGTGAGCATGTGAACATGGTGATGATGATGTTGATGTTGTTGTTGTTGATGATGATGATGATGATGATGATCTTGATGATGATGATGATGATGATTATCATCATCATGAGGATGACGATGATGATGATGACGATCATGATGAAGATGTTGATGATGTTGATGATGATGATGATGATGATGATGATGATTATGATGTTGATGAAGACGATGACAATGATGATGTCGATGATGACAATGATGATGAAGATGATATTGATGATCATGATTATGATTATGATGATGATCATGATTATGATGATGATGATGATCTTGATGATGATGATGATGATGATGATCATCATGATGATGACGATGATGATGATGACAATGATGATGAAGAAGATGATGATGTTGATTGTGACGACGATGATGATGATGACGATGATCATGAGGATGAAGATGATGATGATGATGATGATGATGATGATGATGAAGATGAAGATGAAGGTGATGATGATGTGTGATGATGAGTATCGTCATCATGAGGATGACAGTGATGATGATGTTGATGATGAGTATCATCATCATGAGGATGACGGTGATGATGATGACGATGATGATGAAGATGATGCGCATGGTGATGATGATCATGAAGACAATGATGATGATGATTTCCTTATGATGATGACGATGAAGATGATGATGTGTGATGATGACGATGGAGACGATGAAGATGATGATGACGATGATGATGAAGACCATGATGATGATGATGATGATGATGAAGACGATGATGATGAAGATGTTGTTGATGATGATGATGATGATTATGATGTTGATGTCGACGATGAAAATGATGAAGATGATGCGCATGGTGATGATGATCATGAAGACAAAGATGATGAGGATTTCCTTATGATGATGATGATGAAGATGATGATGTGTGATGATGACGATGATGACGACGATGACGATGAATATGATGATGTGTGATGATGATGAAAATGATGATGAAGACCATGATGATGATGATGATGACGATGAAGATGATGATGATGAAGATGATGATGATGAAGATGTTGTTGATGATGATGATAATTATGATGTTGATGTCGACGATGAAAATGATGAAGATGATGCACATGGTGATGATGATCATGAAGACAACGATGATGACGATTTCCTTATGATGATGATGATGAAGATGATGATGCGTGATGATGACGACAACGATGATGAAGATGATGATGTGTGATGATGACGATGATGATGATGAAGACCATGATGATGATGACGATGACGATGAAGACGATGATGATGATGATTATGCTGTTGATGTCGACGATGAAAATGATGAAGATGATGTGCATGGTGATGATGATCATGAAGACAAAAATGATCAAGATGACGATGAAAATGATGATGTGTGATGATGACAATGACGATGATGAAGATGATGATGTGTGATGATGACAACGATGATGATGATGATGATGGCGATGAAGATGACGACGATGAAGATGTTGATGATGATGATGATGACTATGATGTTGATGTCGATGATGAAAATGATGAAGATGATGTGCATGGTGATGATGATAATGAAGACAACGATGATGAAGATGACAATGATGAAGATTTCCTTATGATGATGATGATGAATATGATGATGTGTGATGATGACGATGATGACGATGAAGATGATGATGTGTGATGATGATGATGCTGATGATGAATACAATGATGATGATGATGATGATGATGAAGATGATGATGATGAAGATGATGATGATGAAGATGTTGATGATGATGATGATGATGATGATTATGATGTTGATTTCGACTATGAAAATGATGAATATGATGTGCATGGTGATGATGATCATGAAGAGAACGATGACGACGATTGCCTTATGATGATGATGATGAAGATGATGATGTGTGATGATGACGATGATGATAATGAAGATGATGATGTGTGATGATGACAATGATGATGATGAAGACCATGATGATGATGATGATGATGATGAATACGATGATGATGAAGATGTTTATGATGATGATGATGATTATGATGTTGATGTCGATGATGAAAATGATGATGATGATGATGATGATGATGATGACGATGACGACGACGACGAGGACGACGACGATGATGATGATGAAGATGATGGTGATGGTGATTATGTTAGTAACTCTCTTTTTAAAAAATAATATAAAATAATAGTTCTAATTAAATATTTACCTTTCAATATATTTCATCATCTTCTTCATCCATGTCAGCATCTTCTTCATCCATGTCATCATATGTATCATCAGATACATCGTCAACATTGTAAGGATTGGCCATATCATCATCGTCATCATCATCAATTATGCTCATCATGTCATCATCGAAATAATCTTCATCGGCATTGTCTGCTACATCATCTAATTCAACTATTTCTTGGACATCTTCTATTGGATCATCATCATCAGCTAACTCAATTTGATCATGCTCTTCGTCATCATATTCTTCTTCTAGAGAACCCTCTTCATTACCATCATCTAGGTTATACTTTATCGGCCTTCCCCTTGGATCATGTCTCACAACAAATGACCAACCCGCTTTACCTGGAACCTCTGAGTAAAATACTTGTTCACATTGGCTTGGAAGAACATAGGGATTTATTCCTAGCTCAAACAACCTAGTGTTTACCATGGTAAATCCATTATCATGTTCAATAATAGTTCTATCAGGATCACTTTGATTCAATCGTAACCTGTACCTTTTGACAATGAATAGAACTACCTTAAAGGATTTAAAGTCACACTGTATAATATCTTCCAAATACCCACAGTATCAATTTTGTGAGACTTCTGGATGTCTATCCATTCTATATGAAACATTGGTAACCTCAAAGACAACCAAAACCCCATAATCTGATGTTTTCTTTGTTTCATCCAATTATTTGATCTGATATCTACCTCCATTGTAGACCATAGCCTTATGGTGTTTTTCCTGCAATAAACAATACACGAAAAGATTACACAACCATTCAGTCCTTATGCAACAATACATGGAAAATAAGAACATGTACGTCAAAAAGTAATTTGCAAAATAAAAGATTTAGAGGGATATTTAATTAATTATATGCTTGCCATTTTATCTTTTACACCATATGCCAAATTGATTTCCCTTTCTATTAGATTATTATCTCCATTGCATTGTGCTACTTTTACCAATGAAGCCACACCTTCCCATGATATTCCATGACTCGATTGTGCACATCATTCAATCCATAAGTTCATCCAGTCAATATTGTTTGCGATGTATAAATGAATTGCATCCCATTCTTGACCAACTTTTTAATGACAAAAACCATTAAAATGAAAGAAAGGTGTAAATCTCCTAAAAAAATATGTATATGTTCTTAATTGAAGCAATTATGATTAGAAAATACAATTAGAATATGAAGGATAGAATAAACATCCACCAGCTAATAATTACCTTTTGGCTTCCTCAATATACCTTTCCCCTTCAGTTGCTCTCCTTCAAATTTGTTATTGGAGTCTGGATCGCAAATACGACATAAATTGAGATTTGACACTAAAATAGGAAGATATTCACTAACATACAACATGTTTTTGTATACTATATATCCTTCCATCATAGAACCCTCCGCACGTGCTCGTTGTCTCACCAAACCCTTCATACATTTAAGTGCCTCTCAACCATCCACATGGACCTTGAGTGCACAGGTCCACACAACTCAATCTCCTCAACTTGGTGTATGAGGTGGTGTTCCCGTGCATTGAAAAATTCTGATGGTAGATGCTTTTGCATTTCACACATGAGATGAGGAATTTCTCTCCTCCAATACTTTATATCTTCTTTATGGATTTCTTTAGATGTCAACCATCTACAAGTGATGCAAACCAATAATGATATTTAACAAAAATAAACATTAAATTACAATATATGCTGAAATAGTGCACAAAAAAATATAAATTATTATACGAAGAATTAAAGAAACACTAAGCACATGCAAGTAATCGCTAATTACCTCATGTATTTACCAAGATTATATATAACTTGTTTGACATTGTTGTCAAAGTTGTCTAGGAGAGAGAGAGAGCTAGAAAATACTATATCAATATTCAAACCATGCCATTTATTAAACAAAGAGCATACAAACAAGAAAAAATTATATTCACATAAAAATAATAATTACCTTGATGAAGACATGCCAATAATGTGTTTTGACCCCCGCAAAACCACCTTTTTTAGTTATGAAATTCTTCAAGTTTGCACAAAATCTAGTGGGAAATTTAATTTTCCGCATTACTTCTTTGACAACATTGCTTTGTTGCTTCGTAAACATCCATGGAATTGAGTTTATATTAACTTGTTCTCCATTGGTATGAAATTGGATGACATCTTTCATTGCATGGTTTCTTTCTTGAATGTCTTTGCACACTTTCATAACTTTATATTTCTCCCTCCTTAGCTCTAGTAGTCACCATAAGGTTTTAGTAACATTCTTTCCAATATGCATTGTATCAAACAAATGAGCAATTTGTAGGTGCTCATAGTAGGGAAACCTGCTGAATTGAATAGGATAACTTTTCATTCCTCGTGGAAGACCATTAATGCCTTCATGATCACAATGAAAATCATGAATATTAGTTTATAATTAATAAATTACATCATAAATAAAAAATGGCCACTACAACAAACAACTCACAATAAAAATTAAAATACATAACAATTCATATACGATGATCCATACGTACCATGATGACGATTTCTATTGTATTGCATCTTCCAAAGGTGAGGTGTCATTCTCCGTAGTTTTAATGTAGTCTCCTGATTCACATTGAAAATATTTCTTTCAGTTGTTCTATACCTATGATTCTTAGAGAGGAAATGCCTATACTCATCAAACACCTCTTTTCTTAAGCTTTTTGAACGACGAGATTTTATCTTAGGACCACAAATTGGACATGCAAATTTACCCTTTGTTTGAAGACCTACAATATTTAGATATGGAATATCTATGTCAAATATATTCATATATAAAATATTCTAACTACTCCATATCATTAAATGCAATTAAAGTGGAACTTAAAATTACAAACCACAAAATCAAGTTAACCCAGGGGCATCGTGTATTATCCATACAACCATTGCATGGAATTCAAATTTCCTTTGTCGTATTGGTCTAGATACATCATACATAGTTATGCCATTCCATAAATTCAATAGCTCATCTATAAGAGGTTCGATGTAAACATTCATATCTTTGAATTGGAACTTACCTTATTCATAATTTGAAGTACATATAAAATATATCATTATGAGAACCATTAAGATATATAAACCATGTAGAAGAGTAAAATAATAGATTTATATATGAAATTAAGATACATATTACAACAAATGAGATGCCACAACTACATTATAAATAAAATAGTTTTCGTCAAAAAAACTTGGAATAATCATCAACAACATTATGTGATCCGCCTTTATTGACAACCATGGAGGAATTAGTATTGTTGATAACAAAAATAGGCCACACCGTGTAAATGGATTTCATCTGTGCAAATGGATTAACACCATCTGCTGCCAAAGAAATCCTAAGATTATGTGGTTCTTCTTTAAAGTGAGGCCACTTTTCCTCCATATCTCTGAAAGTAGTACCATCTGCAGGCATTCGGATAACATCATCTTGACTTCTGTTCCTGGCATGGTAATCCATAAATTGTGCTATGTTTTTGCACCTGAAAATTCGTTGCAAATGTGGAATGATGGGAATATAACGAAGAACCTTCTGAGGCACCTTTTTTGTTACTTTATCTGTACGATATCTACTTACATGACATTCCGAACATTCTGTTGCAAATTCATGCTGATTATAATATATAATATGGTCATCGGGGCATGCATGAATTGCTTCATAATGCATTCCAATATCTTTCATGATGGAAGATAAATCTCGATATGTACGAGGTAAAATATTTGATGGTGGTAACAAAAATTCAGCTATAAAGCTACAATTTTTTTTTTGTTAATGTAATAAATAAATAATATTAATGAAACATGCTTCATCCGTACAATGATCAATAATGAGTTAACAATACAATTATTAGAGGAATACAAATAAACTTTATCATGATCCTATATATGTGATGGATTATTTTAGATACCTTAGCATCTGTGTGATTGCAATGTTTGAAAGACCATTCATAACCTTCAAGTTCATTATCAACAATATAGTAGAGAGAATATTTGTTTTGGAGCCTTCATAAAGGGGTTCATATGCCTTATCGAGAAGAGGTATATCGTGATCATCATCAAAGTCATTATTATTTTCATTATCAACATCATCATCATAATCCATTCTAACGTTAAATGAATTATGGATCAATGTATTTGTACCATCATCTTCAATTACATCATCGGCATGATTATCTTGTTCAATATGATCATTCACTTGTTCTCCATTAAACATACACGCTCCATGATCCTGATTCTGAACTTGTTCTGAAAGCACTTCCTCTAGACGATATGCTGTAGGGTGTCTTTCCTTTAATATAAATACATGGAAACATCAATAGATATACATTAATATATGAAAAAAAATACATACATTTACCAAAAAAAATGAATATAATAAAATTTATAATGCTAAACCTACAAATGGATGATATTCGTTCCCCTCCTCAGCGTGTCCATGTTCCCTGCAATGTTTTGTGGCTGTTGAGATCAATATTCTTCTCCTCTTAAATCCCCTGCATTTAGTACACAGATGATAACATTTTCCATCACCCCTTCATTTCGCTGCATCCCATAGTCTAGCAAGCAAATGTCGGTTGTATTCGTTTGGATCTGAATATTTAATCTATTTGACATTTTGTCACAAACTTCGTTAATCAATATAACCAGTTGTCTTAAAAAATCAAGTTCAACGCATCAAAATTTTGTCAAATGGAGAGAAGCCGAAGAATAAAAAATTCCCGGCAAAATGTCTATCGATGAATTTTTTTTTTCCCACAACATCCCATTGAAGAATAAAACAATTCCTGAAAACGTCTGTCAAGAACAAATAATTTTCACAAATCGTTCATCGCTTCTACAACAAACATGTCGAAACGTTTAAAACAATTTATATTTATAATGGACATGTGTCGGATATTCGACACCTTGAACATAGTTACCGTTGAAAATATGGGACCATAAATTTAAAATCATGTAAACCTTACAATTTAAAAAAAAAAACCTACACAGAGCGTTGGTTATCCGACACCCTATCGTCGAATATACGACACCCAACCATCGAAGATCAAGAACTGAAGGGTCGGATATTCGATGCCAGTGTGTTAGATATCCAACACCAATGTGTCGGATATTTTATGGATATATAAATATTTTTTGATCAGCATTCTTTTCAGTGATTACTGTCCGACACATCTATGCGAAATGTCAGATGACGTCAGATTCTGACGTCGGATTTGGGTTCAAATCCTATTGTTATAGGGGAGTACACTTTAACCAAAGACCTATGGTTCAAGTTTGAAAGTGACTATTAAAAGGAAAGACCTGACACAGAAAATACAGATCAAGAATTAGAATACAAGCCCCCAAAAGAGATCAATCAGGATGAAGAGAAGAAAGAAGAGGACTCCAGTAAAGGTTTGTATTCTTGTGATTGTAATGATAGATTGTGTGATGAAATTGAGAAAGTTCATGCAGATGAGGATGAAGTGCTATCAAATAATGCACATGAGATAAATCTCACATTGCTGAATATTGATCTCAGATCCAATTTGTTCATGAACACAGTAAATCTGAACCATAGTGGCTTCACGAAGTTCAAAAAGAAAATATTGGACTCCTTGAATGAATATCAATAGAATACCATTATAATGAAAGTGTTTCTTATGAAGCTCAAACACAAGGAAAAATAGTTGTGGGATCAGCTAAAAGACAAGGATGGTGAAGTTGAAAAACTAAATATTGAATTGATAAGTTAAAAGGAAGACCGAGAAGATCCTATTGAATGCCTTGAAGAAACCAGGGATGCTAATAATTATCTGAAGACTCAGCTAGAGGAATCCAAGAGGATAGAAGAAATCTTGAAGAATAAGTTGGAAGAAAAGGAGAAAATAATCCAAAGGTTGGAAATGGAGGTATTTGGTCTTAGAAAGAAAGGTGATAAGAATGATGATTTTGTCAAGTTCAAGGACAGTTCAGTTGTCCTATATAAGATCTTGGATTGCCAAATTTTTCCATGTGAAAAGACTTGTCTTGGTTACAAGAGGGAGAAAGAAAAATATGAAGATGACACTTGGTATCCTAAGACTCTAGAAGTAGGTCCATCAAAGTCCAAAGCTTCTCCTCATGCACCTGTATATGACAACAAGGAATTTGGAAGTTCAAAAATGCAACATGGAGTTGTGTCTATTCCTCAAAGCAAGCTAGGAAGAGGAACAAATCCAAGATGGAACCTAAGGACTAGGTATGAAAATGGATTTAATGGTTATTGTTATTTTTGTTCTAAATTTGGTCATAAAGCTATGGATTATAGACTCTATGAAAGAAGAAGTGATGGAATCCCCAAGGAAAAATTTAGATGCTGGAAATGCAACCAAATTGGACATATTGCTGCCACATGTCACACATTGAGATGCTACACCTGCAGTGGGTTTTGAAACAAAGCCTAAGAATGTGCAAGTCAAAGAATTCAACCAAGTAAGAGTACTTCCTACACATCAACAAGAAGAACCAATGAACCTTGGAAGAAGACCAATGCATGAAGATTTGAAGATCAGAAGTCA
Organism: Pseudotsuga menziesii; assembly: GCA_001517045.1. NCBI lineage: Eukaryota > Viridiplantae > Streptophyta > Pinopsida > Pinales > Pinaceae > Pseudotsuga > Pseudotsuga menziesii. The sequence continues at coordinate 47,679 of LPNX010286218.1, read as the reverse complement.
AAGGACTACCGTCAGGGACACTCTCAGTTATGGAGACATGAAGTTGATCAAAGAAGTGTTGGAAGTTCCAATAGCTCAGTCAGGTCTTGGAAATGCATCCATGTTAGTCACATTGATGCATATTGTCATATAATGAGGTTTTATAGTTGTAGTGGCCTTGGGAACAAAGCTCAATATTATTGGAGTACACATAAACAATCCATGAGAATTTTCCTATACAACTCATTAAGGAAATTCAATACCGATGAAGGAACAAATGTTGAAATGACAAATGCCAAGAAGCAAGTATGCATGAAGAAGACTAAGCAGTTATAAATAAGAGAGGTTGATCAGAGCATGGAGGATGGATTCCACATGGCAAGCCAAGTGTAAGGTATCTCAAGGACCTGAGCACACCTTGAGCTCACGAGGCTGGAGAATGAACTCAAAGGAGAAAGGATGGATACTCCAAGTATACAAACAGGTCCCAGGATTGTGTATATTGATAGGGGGATAAGTGAGCACTGAGCAGTGATCATAGGTTTCATATACATATATGCAATCACCCTTTTCTATTGATGGCAAAGGGGGAGATATGAATACAAAGGGAGAGATGAAGACAAAGGGAGAGATGAAGACAAAATGGGAGCATGCTCATAGGGGGAGCATGAGTTGTTTCCATCAATGACAAAGGGGGATATTGTTTATGAAATGGTTATTGATGAAAACATGTAATTGTAGTGGAACTATAGGTTGTAATTGATGCCACCAAGTCCCACTTGCAGTGCCTTGGACCCCTTACAAAGTGGGTTTGTACCTTGAAACACCTTGTACCCGGTTGACAAGGTCCCTATACCCAGAAGTTTGATCTTGGAGCCACCATATTGTTGAAGATATTGAATACCCTGGAGATGGTGTTGAAGCCTTTGTGGATGATGAAGAATACATGAACATGCTGGAGAAGCATTAATGATCCATTATGTAGTCAGTCACACTCTGATGGTGTTGTGGTACCCTAGGAGAAGGTCTAGAAACCCCACGGGTGATTTCATGATATATATTGACCCTTGGAGGTCTCGTGGTGTAATTGAGGTGGTTGAAGAATCATATGAAGCCTCCTTCTTGATGAAGAATCTATTAATGAAGTCCTTTGACCCACACTTGGTGGTTTTATGGTCCTTTCATTCTTGAAGGTGAGGATGTGGTCTAAATGACTTGATGAATACTTGGAACCCTTAATGAATACCTTGATGCCCTTGGTATGGTATTGGAGCCCACTAATTTCACTTGAAATGGTCATAAATGACTTTATGAAGACTTGGGCACACTTATGATGATCCTTGTACCCTTGAAGGTGGGGAGAAGGTGTTGTGACTTACAATTCCTAAGAAGTGATGACCATTGAAGATGATGACACCTTATGTACTTTAATGACGTGGAAAAGAAAGGTAGGATTTGAATTTGAATAAAGGATGAGGTGATTTAAATAAAAATACATTTCACATTAAAATTAAAAATACAAAACATTAACAATACATACCTTGAAGTCTTCCCTAAATTGAAGACATGGACATCGTTAAGGAGTATAAATTCAAAACATGATCACATTCCAAACACATCCAACAATGGAAAGGTGAAAGAGCTCTCTTGACTAAGGCTAGAATGAGGCAAAGAAGGAGTAGTGGCTGCAATTTTTTATAGACCCGAATTTACAGAGAGGATTTTTTTTGTTTGATTTGTTTGTTTTCTTTCGAGCATTTGTAGCAGCAGATCCAAGGATTTTTTGTGGTGAATTTTGTTGCAAAATTTGAGCTCAGGACTAAGGCTATTGACTGTGGGAATCTCTATTCCCTAGGAGGTGCAATTAACTATGCAATAGAAGGAGTGTGCCCTAATTCTCAATGGAGATTTGCAACAGTGTACATTTTAAATAGTCCTATTTTTGTGGCAACTGAGGGTAAACCATAGTCCGAGTTTGATTGAAGACAAGTGCATAGGTTAAAATACAAGCTAGAAGAAAATTAGATGAGGTTCACAAACATTCTGAACTTGATTAAAGTTTTACACAGTTGTTCACAAATAGTCTGAACTTGATTGGAGTTTTCGACAGAGATATTTTGGTCAAAAAGTCTGAATTCTCAACAGAAGTATTCCTTAGGACAACCCATTTTCTTTTGGTATTGGATGATGGTCACTTTGGTGGAATATTGGTACACAAAGTTTGACATGGAATTCTAAGTCTGAATCTTGATGTTGAACATTTCATTGCTGCCCTTTTTCATTTTCTTGGATAGACCCAACATCAACAAGGTATGTATAATGTATGACAATAATGATATATTATGATGTGATGAAACATACTATGACATTATACATGAACATGTATCAGTGAAAAATAAAATTAGTGGTATATAACCAAGTGATATACTATGGCATGCTTATGATGATGATAATTGGATGATGCCCTAGTTCCAATACATACTGTATGATGCATGTTCAAAGCTTGATGATGATAATCTCCCATACTATGATTTGAAGAAAACTGAATGTTTCCTACACTAATGATAAGGTGATATTGACACACACATAGCGCAATGTATGAGCATATGTATAGTGAAATACATACACATTGACGCATAGTGATCACACATACAATGGTACATGTATAATTTGTATACAGTGGCAAAAATACAATGGTATAGTAAAATACTGGATTGACAAGATGATGAATATTTAATAAGGATAATTCAAATGTATGAAGTACAATTGTATGAACAAGATAAGCATGCATGATGACATTCTATTGATGATGAAAACCTTGATGAATATCATGAATATATGATGATGATGAAGCAGTAAAAGGTGGATTATGACAAAAAAAGAAAGTTACACAAATACTGAAGTAACTAGTATGTTTGTATCTACAGTGATTTTGATGCTGACTCTATGATGTTGATGATACCTTGTACTTGATGCTTACCTCATGATGGTAATGGTGCAAACTTATACACTATGATGCAAGCAAACTATGATGATATGATGATATTACTATGATGCACAACCAAACCTTGATGATGACTAGATCTTGATGATGACATGTTCAAACCATGATGGTTGATGACTTGATAGTGACCAACAATGTTGATGAGAGTGATGAGAATAACACCAACAGTGTTGACCAACAAAGTGTTTAGAAGATATTTACCATAGTGTTGACCAGAGATGGACCAACAAAGTTGGTTGAGCAATAGACATGGCTGAGCAACATACATGGCTGAGCAACAGATTGATGATAATTAGATATTGGCATCAATATTGCAAGTGATGACTTATACTTGAGGTTTGGAACCCTCAACCATTTCTTAGTTGGATATAAGAAAACCAGGATGGAACATATTATAAGAGTTTGTGATATTTTCATACATTGGTTCTGGTTGTAGTTGAGAAGATCGTAGTATTCCATGTACAACAAATAAAGATCAAAATTACATATATTCTTCTGTATCTTTTGACGTGATGTTGTGATTATGACTCATGATGAATTTGATTATGAAATAGATGACATGATGATTAATATACTCTGATTGATTAAAATAAGGTTATAAGGTTTAAAATTATCACACACTGATTCACCCTGCCTCTTAGTGTGGTCATTATATCCAATAGGGATGTCATTGATGTAATTGGTCATGCAAAGTCTTGAGGTAAAACCTCCATTGTAATTCAGGTCTCACAAAAGTGTTATTAAAATTTATTTTTGAGTCTTCCAAAGAGATTTGGCATTGCCATCAAGGATAAATTGGCCCAGTTGGGTTATTAGGACTATTAGCTGATCAATATAAATAGGAGAGGCACCTCCCTCATTTGGACAAGCAGAACACTCAAGCAGTTGTGCTAGAGAGAGAAGGAGAAATCCATCTGGGAGAGAGGAAGATGTCTAGTATTATTCTTTGGGCCTTATAAGTCTTATTATTGGGTCCTTATAAGTCTTATTCTTTGGGTATTACATTGTACTTGGTTGAAGTATATATCGAGGAATTTTTGCTGGGCTTTCTTCCCCATTAGGGTTTCCAAGGATAAATCTCTCTGTTCTTTTGTGTGGCTTTGCTTGTCTTTATTTTAGTTATCCTTTTTTATATGCTTATTATGTTATGATGATAGATTCTCTTAGATATTGTATAACAATTGAAAATTTAATATGGTATCATAGCTACCCTAAAATAAGTTTTTTTGTAGACGAAACACTACTACAACTGAAGCTATTGGAGATTAGGGTTTCATGCTTGAAAACCTTAGAAGACAAAATATAGCCATATTGGTACCTTTGCAATAAATCGATATTGGAGAAGGATCAAGAGCTGAAACTTTGACATACCGAAGATAAAATATTTCTATACCATGTGTGAGAATTTCAGCCACATATTATCTATACTTTAGGAGATATGATTCCTCCAGATAGGGTTCGATCCTCCTCTAGAATCTAGTCTCAAACAAGATACCTAGGGATAATTGATATATCTCGGGATATGAAGGTCCAAATAAAATTTAGAAAGATGTTTCAGATAGGGAACAAAACATAGTTTCTATGGTCCAAGTTTCATACCTTGAAGGTGAACCAGTAACACGTTGAAGTTTGTACAAGTTCAATATTCTGAACATTCCTCAAACAAGTCACCTTGGGAAAATTCACATAAGTACCACCTGGTGAATCCCATTATGCTATAAACTATGGGTTGGAAGGAAAAATTTAAGGCTATCAAAGGACAAAGTTTCATACCTTTAGGAGTAGAAAATTTAGAGATATATCATAAACAATATCAGGCAATTCTACAGAAGAAATTGGAGAAAACTAGGGCTTCCTGTTTCGAGAACTTCCCTCCATCGATCAGTTGAAAAAGGAGGAATATAAAACTCACCTTAGTGGGGCCCATATGTCTATGAAATAATTTTCTAATTCTTTGGATCTTCAATTTTTTACCTAACACTACCGTGGGGGAAAACTAGGGCATCTGGTATTTTGCAGTTTTGCGAAAATGAGTATGCCGCTCAGCTCATATTGAAGAGGCACATATTTCTAAACAATAATATTTGAAAGATATATAATTTGAAAAATTAGGGTTTCTTTATAAAACCCTGTGTCCAATATAAAGAATCTTCCAGAAAATATTTCAATCAAGCATCAAGTTGAAGCAATCTCATTGGTAAGTTCTAGGGACTCTCTATTTCCATTTGAGATTCTCATTTTTATCACGATGACAAATATTACCAAGATTGAGGACAATCTTGAATGAGCCAAGAACTCTCGAGCATGGAAGTATAGAGTGCTTCTCATACCTGAAGAAGCATGACCTGGTGAACTATGTCAAAGAAGAAGCTACATATCTAGAGGGAGATGAAGACAAATCACAAGAAGGACTTAGTCAAATCCAAGAGGATTATTTCTATCTCCATTGGATCTCACATGTATCATCCTTAAAGAATCCCAAGGATATGTTCGATCCAATGAAAAAATTATATGAAGGAAATAATATCAACAGGAAGATGATATTGAGAAATCAACTTAAGGATGTGAAGATGCAAATGTCAGAAAGAATTCAATATCACCTCAAAATAATATCTTAGATCAAGAAGAAACAAAAAGTCATTGGAGACAATATCAAAAAAGAAGAAGCATAGATTACTACCTTGAATGGCCTCCCAATTTCATGGGATTCATTCATTCAAGGAATATGTGCAAGAAGGAATTTGATCTCTTTCAATGGAATATGGGAAGAATGCACACAAGAATAAGATTGGCTTATAATAAGAGAGGAGAAAATGGGAGCAACTGTAGATCAAGCTCTCGCAGTTCACTCTAAGAGAAATCATAGAAAGAAGGAGGACCATCATCACAAAAAAATATAAAAGGAATTCAAAAGACACCCTTCCAAAATTCTATGCTACACCTGTGATGAGAAGGGACACTACTCCAGAGATTGTCCCAAAGGATCCTTCAATAAGAAACCAAACAAGAAAAGACATCATTCTCACACCGCTAAAGGTGATGAACCAACTAATAAAAGATTGATAGAAGAAAAGGAATACTCCTCAAGTGAAGAGGAATATGATTTCTAACAGTGAAGACAAAGATCACACTCTTATCCATTTCAGTATTTGGATAAGAAGGAATGAAGTTAGCGACACTCAGAACCAGTACACAGGTTCCTGGAATCAGATGATGAAGTAGAAGGATCCAATTATTCTTGCGAGGACATAAGACTCAATAATAAGTATACAAAACAAACAAACATAAGTATTTGAATTGTCATTTCATATATATATATATATATATAGTTTCTTAAATGATATTTTTAGTTTTGTACATATCTATGTTCAAGGAAATGTATTATGCATGATAGAATGTTTGCATTAATGAACACTATACTATTAATATGCATGCGAGCCAATAGGATCAACATGCATATTAATAGTGAGTGGATTTGGAATGGGATCAATAGTGGTTTGAGTGATAGCTTGGTAAGTTACTTCCACTACCGATAAGGGAACTTTCGGTTCATGGGGGGAAGGGATAACCCAAGGATCAGTCCTATCAACAACCGTGGCTATGGATTTCCCCACACTAGTAGAGCCAATATAGTTAATCGGTGCTGGAAGATCGAATGTGCCCATCAGTGATGCGTACATTCCAGCCCCAAGCTCTGTGCAGTAGGTTTGACCTGATCAACCAATGGCACAACGGACTCATTAGAATTTAAATGACCTTTTTAAGTAAAATCAAGTTGGTCAACAGTAACCAACTTGCCTTCATGTGGAAAAAACACTACCCAAAAAATGGCCAACGCAATAGCCGACATGGCATAAGTCCAGTTTCTTCCCATGAGCAAATTATAGTCCAAAGGTGCATCAATCACTTCCACCTCAATAGACATTGCTTTCCCTGCCAGCTTAATTTCAAAAGCTAGTAGGATACCATGCGGACAGAATGACCTTCCATCGAAAGCAGTAAGTAGAGTGTTTGATGGGACCAACTTTGGGGATCCGAGAGCTTTCCAATAGGACAAGGACATAACACATGTAGAAGCACCCTCATCAACAACTGCCCTTCCAATGGTCTTTCCACCATGGATGACATCTATTGATAAGGCTACATGGTAAGGTAGGCAAATTTTAACATCAAACAAATGAAATTTCGCCATGAGACTTGATGAATCCATGCTGCCTAAAGCTGCTAAGAGGGCATCCCGCTGGGTGGGACAGCTCTGTAACACTTCTAAAGATGACATTGCACATAGGGTTTGGGCTAGATCTTCAACCGTGGAGTAGTTTGAAGCAACCCTAGATTTAGGGTTATGCAAGGTCTTCTTGAAGACACCTTTCGGTATCTTCGACATAGTTTTAGTAGGATTCTCGATCGTGAGAGGGTTAGAAGTTTCACCTATGGCCTTACCCTTCTCAAAAGTCTCTTTCTCATAGTTTTTATTCCTAGTCTGTAACAAAGTTGAATATCGAACCATGTTGATATAATTTGGGTCAGGGGCATTTTGAGTGCCCCCTGCTACATTAGAAGCTAAAGTAGAGTTCTGCCCTTGGGGAAAAGGATCCTTGAGGACAACCATTTGTTAAGCTTTGAGCAGCTTCTAGGCTTGTTGCATAAGGGGACAAAGGTGAGTAAGGTGGTCATCGTGGCACAATTTACATGGGAATTTAACCTTCTTCTTTTCTTTCTTGCCCCCATCAGCATTATTCGTGGGTTTCTGCTTATTTTGATTTCCCTCTGCTTTATTTCCTCTCTTTTTCTTCCCATCGGGCTGCTGATTGCCCTTCTGAGAGGTCTGTGCAAAAACATTTGCACTCTAGGGGGATGGGGCAGCCTTTGCTGCCTCCGCCGTAGACTGCTTGACGGAAAACTGGTGAATTTGTTTAGCCAAAGACTCTATGGTGGGAGATTTTACGGACCCAACCACACCATCGGCATGGGGTCCAGGCTTAGGCTTCTACGCATTGTGGGTAGGCCTCGGTGCCTCAGGGATAATATCATACAAGATCCTAGATTATGAATAAATCAAATCCAATTGCTGGTCCCTAAGAATGGCTTCTTCTTCATTTGTCACTCCTGAGGTGGATACGTCCTTAGATATGTAGGGCAACGGGGATTTAAGGAACCACTCTAGTAAGAACTCAGGAGGAATGGTAGCTTTTATAAGGCTCATTTTCCTCCTCCACTCTTGGATATGATCTAAGATGTGGGTAGCCTTGTTCTGTCTAAAGGTAGATAACAAGTCTGTTCCAAAATCATATCGGACCGGAAGCTGAAAGTGGCTAAGAAATGCACTAGTCAAGTCCCAGAAACTACTGAAAGCAGCAGAAGGTAACTCAATGTACCATTTTGCCATGGTACTTGTTAAGGTTCTCTAGAATAGCCTCAACCTAACTGAATCTTCATTCAGTGAATTCGAAGAACACCATAAATGAAATGTGGTGGCATGAGCCCTAGGATCTTCACCAACTTTTCCCTCGAACTTAAGGATGTCCAATGGCAATTTGGTGGGAACAGGTGGCCATGAGGGGTCATGCCTCACTGGGTCGTTCATCAACTTAGACAAATCTGGCAAATTCAACGTTGCCAAGAACAAAAGCTTGGGTCGAACCGAGGCACTAAAAGTGCCAATTTGGGGATTAGAGGGACTTGCCCCCGAATTCCCATAAGTAAAGGTGGGGTTGCCCACTGCCACCGGTTGCGAAGTGGATGGATTACTTTGAAACAAATTCCATCCGTAAGCCACAGGGTTGTGAGTGGGAGGTGCAGTATAGGTAGTTCGGGCCATCCCAATCAAAAATGGGGTCTCGAAAATAGGAGCAGGTATCCCTCCGCTAAACAATGAAAAGGGAGATCTCGTAAACGGTGCCAAAACCAGAGTTTGAATTTTTTTCCCATAAGAGGTGTTGTTTCCAAACGACACTCCTACATAAGAAGGTGATGGGCCTACATATGGAGTGGATGGGGGAATGTTCCTCCCATTCCAAGGAAATCCTTGGATGAAAGCCGAGGATCCTACCAGACCACTCTAGGTAGTGTATGTGAAGGAGGAAGGAACAATAGGTATACTAGGAATCCTAGTAACCATGTCACCAGAGGCACCTTCTAGGTTTGAGTGAACCGGCGGTTGGAGTACATGGCTCGCTGGAGTTAAAGGCATAGAATGTATGCTAGATCTAGGGGCACTTACTGGGGGAGGTAGCACCCCTTCAGCCAGAATGGCTGAGGTGAAAACAAAAGAACTTTCTCCCATAGTAGACATAATCCTACCCACAGGGACACCTAAAATAGGTGAATCAAAAGGTCTAACCTAGACTATCACAGGATCATTTAAATTAGTCAAGGGTGTGTTAACATTCCTTGCAAACTCATCAGTCTGCAAGTCTTCTATCTCAACTGTATCAAGATTAATACGGTTAGCTATAAGCGATGGTTCACCTGGAACTTCACTTACTCCTACTGGTTCAAATCAACCATCCGTGTCTAATCTCCGCCTTTGGGGTGGAGGTGGAGGTTCCAATGTGACGAGAGGAGGAAGGTTTTGCAACCTTCTTGACCTTCTTATAGGTTGTTCCTCCACGATTGAAAATTTAGACAAATCACACCCTAAAGAAAACTAGACACAGGCAAAACCATAGAGTAAACACTACAAAATTTCCTAAAGCCTCAAATAGTCAACAAGGGTGAAAGATATGCTTTCCCGAAGAAATATGAAGAATGATTACTTGGAATCCTTGAAGTGGTTCTTAGGCACAAGCAGAGGAATCACCCGCCACCTCCTACACTTTCAATAAGGGTTACCTTCCAAGCCCATCCAAGGTGAACCATAAATAGCCTTCCAGTTTACCTAGGTATGAACCCTAAATGTCAAGAGACTAAAGGCTACCTTAGTTATACCAACAGTCCAGGGTGACAGTCACAAGCTTGACTTGTACGCATGGGCAGGGTAGCTGAGCCCCCGAAACTCTGTCTAGGATAGAATATCCACATGCGTAAAAGTCCTGATTTACGTTTTGACAAGGAATCAGAGGGTTATCTCCTCAGTCCAATGCCTCCACGCAGCCTTGTGCTTGACTCCCTTTTGAGAGGAGATTCCCAGATACAATTGATAATGACAAGGATTTACCTATCGAATGGTCCACTACGTCTAAATTTTAAAACTTATGGGAAGTTTACCCTTCCTATCCCACAAGTCTAGCCTAAGCTAGTAGGTGAATGGCCCCTAAAAAATAAAACTTACTAGTAAATTTTAATTATTGCATTCATTTTAAAGGGCTATTTCTTACTCAGAAGGAAATGGATTGATGAACTATGGTGTTTGACTCGATAAGAAATAAAAAAGTAAAGGTGTATTTTTTTTCAAAGCAAATTACCACTACTAAAGCAAACTTCTTTTTTTCTTTTTGTAAATATAAATTGATGAGCAAATGCAACGATAAAGAGAAACTAAGACTATATTTTTGTAGTTTTGAGATTATATTTTAAAACTGAAATGAAAACTAATGCAAAAACAAACGCAAAAATCTTGAAAATGTTTTTCTTTTCACTTTTTAAAATACTCAAACACTACTATGCACCTAAAATGCACTAAAATTGAGTATATTTGGATCAAATCAACTGTATAAAACAAGCAAACTGAAGTAAATAGATTAATAAAACCAAGAATCAACCAACAAGGGAAGACTTGGAACCCTATCTTGGGTGGATACAATGATAATAAATCACTGAAAACACACAAAGGCAAGTGGCAGACCAATCACTATCTAAATATAGACTGGGAAAAACATTGCCCAAAACCTTGATCACTGATCTGGACAAAAAAACTTCAGCCTATAACCCAAACAGGAAAACCAACTTCAAAATGCAAATAGAAGACAATCCAAAGAAAGAGACTCAAGGGATTTACAAGAAAGCACAAGGTGTGGTCACCAAGGTCATCAGACTAACAACATAGTGTTTATAAGGAAAGTCAACTAACAAACATGAATCACAAAAAGAAAGGGACAAGCAAACCCTAGCCCAAAAATCCCTATTTCAAGGCTTGTACGCAACTGTGTAGAAGGACAACTTGCATAATGTACGCGACTATCCTAGAGAGCAACCCGCATACGCAGACCTCTGTACGCGACTGTGTATGAGAGCAACCCACATACAGGTACACAATTTTCTTCAAAAAGAAGGAAAATCCACAAGGCCTTCAAACACTATGGTAAGCATGAACCAGGACAAAATACCACACACAAACTCAAGGCAAAGACTGGTCAAGGATAGCAAAAATAACCTACAGCAGTCTGGGCTCCCCAGCGGAGTTGCCAGTTTTGTTGTTAAGGAATAAACACCTTATAACCGACAGTCTGGGGTTACCAACATACTGTTAAAACTTGCAGGTGATCAACTTCAAAGTGCAGAAAGGAAACAAGAAGATAGGATAGACTCACCCAATTCACGACGGTTGATCCAAGATTTGTCTTCTTCTACTCTGCTTCTCCTCCAAAGCTTCCAGGGATGCTTCTCCTTCACTTGTAAAGAGCAAATCCTCCAAGTGAAAGCTTATACATGTATATATGATAGGTTAGATAAATAGTATATAGAGTGCTTAATCATAAATATTCATCAAACCATAATACATGAAAGACATTCAAAACACATTTGGAATAAGGATTCTCTTTATTAACGATAGTGAATGAGTTAAGATTACAACCCAACACCTGAGACAAGGACTCCTCTGCAACCAAAGGATTCTAAGTTCCACTGCTCCAAAGACTTTTGAATAGATGCCACCAGCATAACTTTTCTCTCCAAGTATGATTGATTAACACCCTCCCCAAGGCCTTTATTTATACTTAGTGAAATAAGGCAGTTTCGAGGGTTGAGGAGGTTGAGACAGTTAAGATGGTTATAGTTAAGGGCTTAACAAATCTCAAATAATCATGATTTATTATTTTTAATGTCAAAGGAAGGCATATGTGAGTATTGATACTGGAAACCCACGTATGACATGCGAGTTACTATAAGGGAAACCCACGTACAGATCTATACACGGGTTGCAATGACAAATACTCGCATACAGTATGTGACATGCTGTAGGGAAAAGTTGCGTATGTACACGGGTTGCTTATAGGAAAAGTCACGTACATCAATTGACATATTAAAAGGTAAAAATGGCAAGTTGGATGGTTAGGGAATGTATTTCATAACATGTCCATCTATAGTGTTTTACGCAACCTTCAATCCATAAATGTCCTTTTGTGCACCAACATAGGAAATGTCGGTGCTCGGACGGAGAAGTGCCATTTGGGTTGATAACAATGGGTAAGTGGCCTATGGTGATATACAAAATTCCATTGCTACTTATCTAGAATGAAACCTCTTTGCTGACATATTGGGATTAGTACACAATCTCAATAATGTTATGGTAGATATGGGAGGCATCTAAATTTTTTGTGTGTGTATACGAGATATGGATGGATGTTGCATTGCCTAAAACAATTGCATGATTATATCTTTATGCATAAGAATTTGTCATTATGAATATGTCTTTAAAATGATGAAATGTTTCTAACTATGCAATTAATGTATTTGACTTGTAGGAAATATCATGTACAATCACCTACAAAAAAAAAGGATGAGACTTGTTCCAAAGAAAAAGTGATGATAATTCAGGTAGAAGATTCACTCCAATAAACATACATGAAGATGAATCTGAATCTCCCAGGGTCATACACACTGCGACGGAAGAAATATCTCCAGAATAATATAAGAATCATGATATTACCTAAAGAAAATGATAGATCCACCTTGAGAGATTAATACCATATTGGGAACGAGAGATAATTCAAGATGAAGAAAATTATGATGGGACTTCCAATGAAATTAAGGCCTCAGATACACTCTAGTTATGTGGAACTATTGAGTGACATCATCAATGCATATCCTTCCAGCTATGAAGAAGTAGCCAAGAATAAATGGAAGAAGAATATGATTAAAGAGAATCCATTGATAATGGGGAATGATGTCTAGGATGTAGTTCCAATACATGAAGAGAAGTCTGTAGTGTCTTCCATGTGGACCTACAATATTAAGTATGCAGCAGATGGAAACATAGAGGGATACAAAGCAAGGTTTGTAGTTTCTCTCAGAAAGAGGGAGTAAACTATGGCATGACATACTCCATTGACCAAGGCACACTTATCCAATGAATTAGAAGTGTATATTGAGTAGAGAACCACATGTGCACAAAAGGATTTGTATGAACTCAAAAGGCACCCATGGATAAGCAAATCTAGTTACATGAGGAGCTTGAAGATCACCTAGAGTGTTAAATATCTTAACCTTTGCTACAAGGATGAATATGGAAGAATATAGAGAAATACAAGCTCATAGATGGGTGAAAGAGGAAATTTTCAACAAAGTTCAAGATAAGGATCTTGGTATCCAATGACCTGAGATGGATACTTAGAAAATTAGTCGCAAAGGATGCTTCCTGTCACTCTAGTAAATCTTTTGATACATAGAGTCAAAAATGGATGATGCTTCTCTTCAGAGGGAGTGACTGCAAAATATATTCGAGTGCGACATGGTACGACAAGATGGAAAAATTATTGATGGACTTAGGCTTTACCAAGATTAAAGTGGGTTCCAACCTTTTCTTTAAGGTTGAATGCAAAAGATTGGTATATGTTGATTACCTGACAGCAGAGGACGAAATCATTGTAGATGCAAAGAGGAAGTGTTGGAAAGATCACCTGAGGATGATGTTATAGTTTTGGATTGGGTATGATCTCATGGATTTCCCTTAGTACAACTGAGGCTGAGTACATTGTAGCATGTCTAGCATGTAACAAAGAAACATAGCTTCAAAAAATATTGGAAGGATTGTTGATGCCAATATAGATGCAACTGATATTTATTGTGACAACCAAATTTGCAGAGAACTTACCAGTGTTTCATAAAGTTAGGGATATGGCACTGAGATGAGTCATGAAGCTCCAATATGTTCCTACATAGGAACAAGTTGTTGATGTGTTGATTAATCCTTTGTCTCGTGTAAATTTTGAACACTTTTGAGACAAGATTGGTGTTGTCCGAAAGGAACTCCTAGGAAAGAGGAAGAACTAATGATAAGATGGTAATGGTATGAAATTATAGAGAAGGCTAGTCGAGTTTTCCAGTATGCTTATAGAAGAATGATGAGCCCTAGTGGTATGGTCACTATATAGAGAGACTGGTCATATGTTTGTGGGTATATCCCAATATGGTTGGTGACATCACTGAGGGTGGATCCCAATATGACTGGTCGTATCACTAAGGGTAGATCCCAACATGATTGGTGGCATCCTCATAAGGAATATCCTAGGTAGGTTGGTCATATATTCAAATAGCAAGATCCCAATGAGAGATGGTTCTACAGACAATAACACTCTCTTGTTGAGAGTGGTTCTAGATTTTACCAACTGAGGATGGTCCTGTAGATGATATTAATCTCTTATGGAGAGTGGTCCTGCATTCATTTGAAGGATGGTATTACAGACAAGAACACTCTTTTTGAGAGTGGTCCTAGATTTTACCGTCCGAGGATGGTCTTGTAGAAAATAGTAATATCATATGTTGAGTGGTCCTACATTAAATTATGGATGAGATATGCATTTAGTTGTAGATGATGGTATCCTGTTTGAGGATGGCCCCGCGGAAAAAAAACACTTTCTTGTTGAGAGTGGTCCTAACACTTAATGACGGAGGATGGTCCTGCGTATGATAGTACTTGTTAGCACCAGAAATGAGCCCAAAGGTTGCGGAAGGCTTGCTCCCAAGTAACATCAAAACCACTTTCGAAGAGAGAACTGGCCTTCTGCTCTTCCGAGAGGGATCTATTGCCAAATGTTAACAATGCCAGATATATATATACAAATGAAACTATAAATTGTTTGTAAAATTGGTTGAAAAAAAACACAACACCATTGGGTGATGGAGTCAAGATATATAACAAAAATAATCAGAACTTAAATGCAAATGACTTCAACATAGGGGCAAGGTAGCCATTCGATCACAATCGATTTATAATTCTCTGGTGGAAAGGAGGAACATGAACATACCATCAACATAGAGCATTGTAAGAAATGACTTCTGTATTAAATTTAGAAGAAACTTTGGTGAATACCTGAAACAACAGATGAAGCATAGAAAGTATGAATTACGAGTTGTTATACCCTAAGTCTCAGATATGAAAGAAAACAAAATGTAAAGGAAAACTGGAATAACATTCACATAAGAAAGGAAATAACAAATTGTAAGTGTGAACGACACATGAATCCCTGTATGAAAAACGTCGATCTCGGCTCTGCAATTATATTAAAATTCTCTTGAAAAACACACACAACAAAATTACAATGGTTTCAACCCTTTCTCCTTCTTCAGGAGGTGTATTTATAGTATTCTGGATCTCCTATACCGACATTTGGGAATCAAAAATTTGTTACAATAGGAGGACATATTCTAACAATGTCTTAGGTTGCATATTGGATGCGGCTTGTATGAAATGGCCAGACAATGAAACGTGGAACATGGGACGAAAAAGGCATAAGAGTACCCCACACTCTTGTCTGGAGGGTGATGACTGTATAGAATTCTTTGAGAGAAGCGATTGTTAGGATGGGAACGCAATACCTGGAAAATCTCTCATGCATTGTCATCGTTACTTCTACTGGTGTGTTTTGAGCTTGGCTGACCCATATTGGTGGATGAATCTCCATGCATCGGGACCAGGTAGAGGCACAACAACCATGTCATAAGTTTGTGCCTTGAGTTCCATCACTTCTAGGTATGAGGCCTTGGGGACGTTGGAGCACGTGGCTTTAAAGTCAAACCATAACTTGAAATCATTGTCCAACTTGTCAAAAATTACCTTCCCCGACAATGCTTGTTGCATATCCCCGAATTTGTTGTGATCCAATCGGTAGTTTACTAGACACTCCTTATAATCCTTCTGAGATAGTAAAGGATCCATCTCTTCCTAGAAAAAGGGGATCCCCCTATTCGTTAATGGTCTGAACAGCTTGACGACCTCTCGAATTTTGTGCTCAGTGACCTCCATTTTGTCCTGCATTGTCTCCATAATCCTATGTTTAGATATCGCCTTTCTAGCTTCAGAGACAATATCGACCCTGTTTCGAAGATTGTAACTGCTAGAGGCTTCATCTGATAAGGATCTCAGGAAGGTTATGGCACTTTCTGCGGTCTCCAAATGATTTTTGTGCACTTTAGCCCCTACTATCTGGACTTGGTTCCTGGCTTCGCTCATAGAAAATTCCAGGTCTTCAATAACATTGAGATAGGGTCAGAACTTGTTGGCTTCTATGATGATCTGGTCCCATATTAGATGCTTAATGCCTTGCAAGGCAAGTTTTCCAATCACTTGCTGGCTCAACTTATCATTTTGTTGAGTCAGTTCTCGGCAATTCTCCTCGGCCCTTTCTCTACCTTGTTTCTCTTTGACTCTTTCCTTTTTCGATTCCTCGACCCACTGCTTCAGTTTAAAAAGCTCAGTATCTTTTAGGCCTATTTGGGACATTGCTTTGGAGAGGGAGCTGGTGTTTACTTCTTCAGTCGTACCTATGGGCTGAATTGCCTTCTCTATGTTCCTGCTCTGAAGCTCAGTTTCCTTCGTTGCTAGTCTATATTTTAACTCCACTTCGCTATTCCTCAAGAGCTGGACATCTGCTTCCCATTGCCTCCACTTTTCTTCAAGCTTCATTAGCTTAGCCTTGCAATCAGTGATCTCGGAATTCAATGCCTTCTTCTCCTTTTCGAAGTCAGCCAATTCATCAGCTTGAGCGAGTTGGGAGACGGGGATTCTTAACTTCTTTTTCAAATCCTGTATCTCTTTATCTTTGCAATCAAGCATTTTCTAGACCAAACTCCCTTTCTACATAGATCCCTCCATTTGTATAGATTCCTTCTATAAGTTGTTGAGTTTGGCTTCCAGTTCTTTAATCTCCACTCTCGAATTTCTTAAAAGATTAGAATTTTTTTCTTTACTCTCCTCTGACTTGGACAATTGTATGGTGGATTTAAGCAGTTTGGTATTCAGTATGTCTCTAGACTCTTTGTTCAGGTGTATGATGTCGGAAGTGGGGACCTTTGAGAGGCTTACATTGACCTTTGACACCTTGCTTCCCACTGCCAGGGCTAAGATAAGGCTATTAGTGGTATGATCCCTTATAGTTTTTAGTGCCACATTAGGCTGAGGCAACCATGAGGCTTTGCGGTACAGTTTTGTTGTCTCCTCAAAGGTTTTATCAGCCCTTTCTCAGTAAGACCTCAACCTGTCCTCTTTGGATGCATCTTTGATCGGATTCTTCCTGTCGAATACATACTCTTGCATCTGCAATTTGGCCGCCTCGGGCTCCACCTGTTGCTGTACCTTTACTAAATTCTTCTTCTTTTCCTGTCCCCTTTTAGCCTGCACCAATTGCTATCCGGGTTCTATTTTATGCTTCTTGGGTGTGTTGGTAGTGTCTACTTCTTCAGTGTCCATGGGCTCTGTACTCCCTCTTTTTATCGAACTCGTCGAATAGCTAACCAATGATGAGTATCCCCCTGTATTCGCAACTATAGTAGGCAAGTTATTTTGGGGAGAAACTGCTCCAGGTAGTTGCGAACCAGTGTCCTGTTCAGTGCTGGTATCCATTGGGGCAAGATTAGGAAAATCATCCCAATTCACATTTTCTCTGAGTCCAGGCACCTCCATGTGCTCAAAGGGTCTACATTTGAGAGTTGTTCTTCTCTTGGAGATAACCTGGTGAGGATCATAATTTATTGCTTGGTCTTGGGGAAATTCCATGGCTTTGAGCGAGTTGGAGACCAGGGGCAATGCAACCCTGTTTTTGACTGTGTACGGTCCTGATTTCCAAGGAAAACCCAAATTTGAACTCTTCTTGAAGTTCAAGAAGTGTTCCTCTTCGACCATGAGTTTTTGCCGCATTAATTCCAAGAAGAAAATCCCGGGGGTTAAGAAATATTGAAGGATGTATGAAGCCATACAATCTTATGGTTGTCCCAAAATCTGAGAGGAACTAGTCCCCTATCTTCTTTCTTTTCGACAATTGTAGCATCTGCCTCATTTTAGGAAACACCCTAGGCAGCCTCTCCTGAAAGAAGACTTCATATATTTCGGCCATCAATTGGTTCATGAATTTACAGTGATCAGTGGCCATTTTAGTAGTGATTTTCAATTCTGGTACCTGCAAGTCTTCCTCATTATAGGCTATGAACATCCTCAGCAAAAAGGACTTGAATCTGAATGTTCTTGCATCATGGAACTTCGCTAACTGATAACGGATGTTCTTGGCTAAGAACTCATCAAATTTAAGAATACAATATTGACCAGATTGTCCAAACGATTTGGGTTCGGCTGGGCAAGTATCTAAGACGAATAAAGTAATTCAACAACGAATCTGGGATGTATGCATCAGTATTTAGACCTAGGAACTAACTGGCCAAGGATATACACCATTGAGTTTCTTCGTTGAACTGGTTGAGGTCAATAGGGTAAGATAGGTCAATGGGTTCACCATCAGGCTTAGAACAGGTCTTCAGGAAGGCGCATTTACTTTCATCAGTAGATTGTCTAAAATAGTGTATAATGTCTTCTTCTTGATAGTCTTGGGATATATGGACGAATGCGTTGGGGATATCCAGGGTTTTGCGAATGAAAGAGGCTTGAACCGGGCAGAGGATTTTAGACTTAGACCTATCCATAATAACTCCTTCGGTGACAGATAATTTCTCTGTGCACCACTCGACAAATTCAGGGAATTGGGGGGTTTGGTTGATAGAGAAAAAATGAAATAAAGACTTAAAAACATTGCAGGTATCTATACCCCTATTCTTATGATCTTCTAGTTTTCCCCTGGCGGTTTCGATAGCTTCTCCCATCAGGATGGTATCAAAAAACTCAGAGTTTGTAACTAATAGGTGTTCTTCCATTCTTCAACCTGATACCTCTGGTTCTATATCATATCTCACCCCCACTACCTCCATTGAGACAATCTTCAAATAATACTAAGGGAGTATCAAGGGCCTACCTTGGTTTGTAGCGCGGTCCCTTTGCTGGTCTAGGCTAGTGCTCTGGATGTGACTTAGATATTTCAACAACTTTGAGGTTTCAGAAATAATAAATCATTGTAGCTTCATGTGGGCCTATTTATAGGGTTTTACACAATATAACCTTCACGCATCTCCCGGGCGGCTCGTACCGTAGATTTACCCTTCGCGATCTTAGACCGTAGATCTGTGGGGTTCCCATTGGCACACATGTTCTTACTTTGTGTGTACACAGCTTGGCCATTGATCAGAATCAACTCCTTTCCTGACCGTCGATTTGAGCAGACCCCACCTCTCTTTGCATAGTGAGGTTTTGTTTCCTCCCGTGCTACTCTAGATCGCGAAATGAATCATAGCCGTCGATCTCCCTTTGCTCGCACTAGCACCGTTGATGAAAACAGCTCGTACTTATTTTCATAGTCTACATTTGCATCTTCTTCCTTGTAAGTTTGGGATGCAAAATGGCTCTCAGCCGCAGATCTTCTTGGGCTCCAATCTTGATCGTCGAATTCATCCGAGCTTTAAACTATTTTGCAAGGCTGAAGAGCGGATTTCGGTTGGGTGGGTTTGTTGTGTGAAATGATATGATGCCGTTGATTTTCCTTTTGATCATATTCAACCGTTGATCAAGACTCCCCTTTAATGCATCTAACATTTCCTCTTAGCTCTATTTCCTCGATCTACAGACTATCTTATTGCTGAGTGTTACCTTGCACATGCCATCAGCTCCTTCCGCTACCTTCCCAACATTACTCGACGGGCCAGAGAACGTGAGTAACACTTATACCCAAAATTTAATTGAGTGTTAACAACCGGCTCCATAAGGGATGATATCATCCTTGTGAGGTAGCAAAGAACCCCCCATAGACCAAGTTCCGAAACCATTGAAAATATCATATTATCTAATTGCCTGAAATAAAAACAAACTTTAAAACAATGGTTACCTCTTCTGATCTTAGGGCCTTCTCCACGGCCTTCAAATATTCCGATTCACCACCTGTACTGATTCAAAATAGAAATGTATTTACACTATGATACAAGGATACTAATCCCTTCATTCCAAGTAATGCTTCGGGAACCTTCCATTCACTATGCCTCCTTCATACTGCGACCCATCTGGATACTGTAAAATGAAGGCGTTATCTCCTCTGTTCGTAGCAATAAGGTATGGGCCTACCCATAAATGGTTGAAATTCCCATGCTTCCCTTTATCCTCATGGGGAGCATCCCATTTTAGCACTAAGTCATCGACCTGGAAAAAATCCTCCTTTATCCTCTTGTCGAAGGTATTCTTCATCTTCTCTTGGTGTATTTGGACCTTATAATAAGCCTTGTCCCTTACTTCATTAAGCTCAATGATCTGGTTGATACTTCTTTGAATGGGATTTGGATCATCTAATGGATCTCGCAATAATTTCATGACTGGGATGCCTAGAGAGGCAGGGAAAATTACTTCGGCTCCATATACTAACTGGAATGGCGACATACCAATGGCCCTTTTGGTGCTGATTCTGTCGGCCCACAAGGCATATTTCAATTTGGTGTGCCAGGATTTCTTGTTATATTCTAATAACTTCTTAATAATCCTTATAAGGCTCTTATTAGAAGATTTAGCCAATCCATTCCCCTATGGGTAATAATCCATGGAGTGATTCAGGTTTATATGGTATTTATGGCAAAAATTGACCATCTTTTTGGATTTAAATGCAGCGGCATTGTCAGTCACGATTCGCCTCGGGCAACCGAACCTTGCTAGGATATTTTTTTCTATGAAATCCATTATCACTTCTTCTGTAGCCCTCCGAGAGGGTATCGCCTCGATCCACTTTGTGAATTAATCAGTGGCTATCAGAATCCACTTGTGCTATCTGGAGGAGTTTGGCTTTATCTCGCCGATGAAGTCTAACCCTCATTTGCTAGAACAGAGCCTCCACAAATATAGGATTGAGGGGGAGAGACACCACCTTCCTTTTTCCTTAGAATATATGACACTGGTAACATCTTGTTGTTTTCTTATAAACATATGAGAACAACGGAGGCCAATAAAATCCTTCCCTCAGGTGACTTTCCAGGAATGATGTCCTCCACAATCTCTTTCATGAAACTCCTTTGCCACGTGTCTAGCTTCATCCTCCAGAAGACAATTCAGCAATATTCCCCCAAAGTCTTTCCAGTAGAGGTACTATTCTATGATGCAAAATTTCACAGCTTTCAGTTTTATGGATCTAGCTCGGGTTTTTCTTAGACCAGCGGGGGGTTGCAAATTCTGCAATACAAAAACAATGTCAGCATGCCAAGGGGATGCAAAAAAATATGGCTTCACCTGTACCTTGACTTCCTCTAGACCAAACTGACAAGCAAGAAAATTCAGTTGCAGAGAGTCACAATGGGAGTCTGTCATCATTTTTACCAATCCCTACCCTTTGACCAAATTCGTGGGCTTGATTTCTATGTCATACTCTAGGAGTACCGCAACCCACTTGGCTCTCTTTCCTTTTGGGTCAGGCTACGTAAGTATTCTCTTCACCACACTGCATGGTAGGAAGGCGATGATGTGGGAATGGAGGAGAAAGATTTTGAAATCCTTCAAGGCTTTAACCAAGGCATATGCTTGTTTTTCCATTATACTGTATCTCAATTCTCCATCTCTGAATATCTTACTGAAGAATGCTATAGGCTGTTCTTCACCTCGATCATTCTTTTGCAGCAACACTGCTGCTACAATGTGCTCTGAAGCATAAGAGAATACCAAAAAATCATTTTCAAAGTCTAGGCTGATCAATACAGGAGCTTCTGAGATGGCTTGTTTTATGCTTTTGAAAGCTTTCTTGGCTCTGACCATCCACTTAATTTCATGATCCTTCCTTAGCATGTCGGTAATGTACATCAGGATTTCAGCGAAGCTAGGGATGAATCTTCTCATAAATTTGACTTGACCGAGGAAGGATTGTATTTCTTTCTTGCTCCTTGGTTCCTCAACCTTCAAGATGCCTTTTATTCTGTCTGGATCGATCCTAATCCCTTCCTTTGAGATAATGTGTCCAAGAAACTTTCCTTCTTCCAGAGCAAAGTTTGACTTTCTGGGGTTCAAGGAAATTCCATACCTTCTGCATTTAATGAAAACTCTTTCTAGGTGCCTGATGTGATATTTATCCCACCTAGAATACACAGTTATGTCATCCATGTATATCACCACAAATTTTTCTTTCTCTTCTGCAAAAGCGATATCCATGGCATGTTGGAAAGTTGCTCCAGCATTCATGAACCCAAAGGGCATCTTTGCGTACATGAAGGTACCCCAAGGTGTGGTGAAAGTGGTTTTTTCTTGGTCTTCAGGTAACACCTTCACTTGGTTGTACCCAGAAAACCCATCCATTGTGGATATTCTTTCTGAGCCTACCACCCTTTGTAGGATATGGTCCATTTTAGGCAAAGGGTAATTATCTTTCAAAGAGACCTTGTTCAAATTCCTGAAATCCATGCATAGCCATATCTCCCCATTCTTTTTTCAAATGGGAACCAAATTGGCCACCCATTTGGAAAACCTCAGAGTCACTATTATATTCGCATCAAACAATTTTTTCACTTCCTTTTCAATGATGGGCACTAACTTCGGATTGATCCTTTGGAGCTTTTTTCTAAAAGGTTTTTCTTCGGATTTGATCGGAATGGTGTGCTGGATTATGGAAGTGTCATACTCTTTGAGATCTTCATAGCTCCACGCAAACACATCCATGTACTTCTTTATCAGTTTCACATATCCATCTTTTTATTTAGCAGGTAATTTATTAGACAAATTTATAATCTTTGGGTCTTCTTTAGTGCTGATATTTATATCTTTGACAGCATCCGTGGTAGGATCAACTTTAGGCTCTTTGGCTACATCATTTTGGTCAAAAAGAGACTCTAAAGGTATCACGCCCCTGGGGATATGATTGCTTTTCAACTAGACTATATCCTTGACCCCTAAGGAGTCCTTTAGTTTCCCCATACCAATGGATTCCTCTCCTTCCCCTTCAACATTTAGGAGGTTTTTGGGGTCGGAGGCACCCTCATTGATGTGAGTATTCACAAACTCACCAGACATCTCCAAGAATCTTTTGATCTACATATCATCTTCGAAGACCTGCCAATTTTTGGTGTTATCTGGTATGGAAGGTCTGTTTACAATCTCCACCTTATATTTCTTCTTTCATGCCATTAGAGCTTCAAATTTTCCTGCTGCAGTCACCAGAGATTTTGCCACCGTGTTCTTGTCTCTAGGAATCACTTGGACTGTTTGTTCGGTGAAGAAATTCTTGAACATATCCCATACCTCATTCTGGTAGGCTCTCATTCTCGGATGCTTAATCTAATAGATATCATTCACTTGATTTACTATGAGCTCTGAGTCCCCAAAAATTTGGACCTTTTTCGCACCTAAATATTTTAGCGCATGTAAGCCCAGCAACAAGGCTTCGTACTCCATTACATTGTTAGAGCATTCAAAAATCAACTTGTAAGAGTGAGCTTTGGTATCTTTAATGGGGGAGATAATATACACACTTGCGCTAGCACCCACTTTAGACACCGAGCCATCAAAATAAATTTTCCATAGTCCTTCGTCTTCCTGATTCCCTTCTTTGGCCTCCAGCTTGAAGGCCTCTTTTTCATCCCTTTGTGGCCCACCGATTTTGGAGTTGCAAGGAGATACATCATTGGAGAAAATAGAGGACCCTAAGTCCGTGTCGATGGCATAGGCGTGATGGATGTTGGGATGAGCCTGAATGCTCACTACGTAAGGCAACCTCTTCTCACTATCTAACCTCTTGTTTTCATTCCAAACATGAATGGTAGCATATGTCATGTCCATATGCAGGCTTCCCTTCAGCTTCGAAGTCCAAGATCTCGACAGCAGAATACCAAACTTGGGGGGAATGTCAGTTATGACAAAGTCCATGACCACAACTTTAGAGGGGAGCTTATTTAAAGAAACCACTATGTCTTTGATCAATCCTAGACATTTCACCCTTTTAGAGTCAAAGGAATACAGATCTTTGTAAGTCCTAGTAATCTCCAATCCCAGGCTTGCCACCACTCCCTTTGGCATCAGATTGTGTGAGGCTCTTGAATCCATGGCATTGTGTAACACCATATCATGCACGTTCAAGCTCATGTAAAAGTGGGGCACCTCCTTGTCCTCGCTATCCATGCTATCAATATTAGACCCTAAAACAATAGTAGGATTGTCTTTGGTCAGCTCTAAGATATCAGGGTGAGCTTCCCCTTGATTCACAATCATATGAGTGATTGTGTCTCTGTATTCCTGATTCCTCAACAATTCATTAAAAGGAATTGAGATATTAATTTTAGCTAATTCATTTTCGAGGTCAAACACGGGGAAGGTCTTGCTTAGCTCGACAGGTGCCACCGGTTCCAATCTTTTCACATTACTGCTTTCTTTTCCCATAGTTATAGGCACCGTTGGTCCTTTTTGTTTGTATTTTTCTTTCCTAGGATCGGTATGACTACAAGAAGGCTAGTATGGGTCTAACCCTCATTTGGGTACATCGGTTTCACCAGTAGAGTCGCCACCTTTCTTCTATATGGCCACGTCCCTATTCCTCAGCTTGATCTTCCTGACGTCGTCTATAGCATGCATATACCCTTTATGATATTGCTCTAATTCCTCAGTCAGGGTCTTTTCATATACCTGAGCGAACATGTCATGTTCCTCTTTTGTCAAGTAAATCTCAAATTCCAGGTTGCCAAAATGATGGATGTGATCTTCGGTGAACTCAACTTCATCTTCTGCAGCCACATAGTTTTCAGGGAAAGGAGGTCTGATTTGTGAAAACCCCAAATTTTCTGAAAAAAATTAAAATTGTCAAAATACAGATAATTTTCATAAATACAGTCAACTAATTATTTAATTAGTTATACGTTACTGAATTCATTATCTGAAATATCTATTTGGTTATGTTTATCTTATAGAACAGTTCTTTTCAGTTTATTGACTTGTTTTCTTAGTGCGACCACAAGGTAGAACTGTCATGAAATTCTAGGCTTACTTAGCTTTTGAGCTAACGTAGAAGTTTTCCTGCTCTGACAGACTTACATGTAAGAAGTTAGGGTGCTGCTTATCAAAATTCTAAAGTATTCAAAATAAATTCATCGCACAAAATTTAATTCAGTAGAAGAATATACATGCTAGTCAGTTTCCAAAGTTTATCGAGGTAAAGCATTAAATTGTTCTTCTTTTTAAGATGTTATGGAAAGAGATTTGATTCTACTAGTATTGATGATAGCTGTTTTCCTTCTTGAAGGCGTGATTTAATATTCTTACTGAGTACTAAACTCTTTGATGTTTATACTAATCGTCAAGTGTAAAATGCTTTAAGTATTTCTTTACAAGCATAGTAAATATGGCAGAATTATAAAGTCGAAGGTCTAATTCAAAATGTTTATAAATACTGATTTAAGTCATGATTGAATTGGCTGCTGCATAGTGTAAAATGATAAGGAGTTTATGTACCAAACTTCCATTTCCATTACTTCGAATTTTAAAGGGTTTACTACTTTAATACAAGCTACCTTTGAAGATTTACAATAGTGTTTAATGACCTGAAATTATCTGCACATAATTTGCTTGGGAACTATATCTATTTTAAGATCAAAATGTCATTAATAGTTAGATGCTAAGCTCCTTGAACATTTT
Organism: Pseudotsuga menziesii; assembly: GCA_001517045.1. Classification (NCBI taxonomy): domain Eukaryota; kingdom Viridiplantae; phylum Streptophyta; class Pinopsida; order Pinales; family Pinaceae; genus Pseudotsuga; species Pseudotsuga menziesii. The sequence continues at coordinate 21,865 of LPNX010286218.1, read as the reverse complement.
AAGACTTACTATACTTAATTACTAACTTTATTATTTTAATAACTATACCATCAAGCAACTGAGATTAACTTGATAAAAAGTTATTGATCATAGAATGATTCTATAACTCCCTTCATAACCTTCTATAGTATACATTCAGATTAGAATTATAGCTATTGATTGAGTTATTACTTTACATTGCACAAAGAAAGTGCAAGGGGTGAACACAAGGGGTCCAAGAATAAACCATAATCACGATCAGTTTATAGCTTACCTTGATTTTTATAATTTTATAACCTCTACACAAATGTCTCCTTTACTTTCATTTATGAACTAAGGTAAATATTTTACATAGCATCGAGAGAAGGTTTATAAAAAGGGCCGTGCCATGATAAACTATTATTTCCCTTCGCTCTAAGATTTACCAACAAACATTATAAGCCTCTAAATGTATATATGCTAGATCTCACAAAGGATAAGGATCCACATTAATATACATTCCAAACATCGTTCTAAGGTTTTCATGGTTGAATTTTATATTGTGCAGGTGGGTTGACAAAAGGTGCAATGAACCTTATAGAACTTTCCTTTGTATGATTTGGATTACAATCATTGGAAACTTGCTTGTTGTAAACTATAATGTTCCTACCCACTGCATGCCAATTATTAAAGTGTTAACGTGGTCTTGTTATAGCCAAGTGTTGGAGGTTTAAAGGGTAGTCTCAAACCCCATTTTGACATTCCTTCGTCGCCTTCAGGCCTTCGGCCGCTTTGCAAAAACCTTCCCGTCGGCACCATCACTTGCACTGTCTGTTAGCAGTCAATTTTTTGGTTATACTCTTCATGGGTTCGTCGAACGCACTGTAAAGAATTGCTGTAACCAAAAGTTTGTTTGTTTGTTTGTTGGTCAGAAATTTTTGTTTAGGGTTTCACCATCTTACACGCTCAGTCCTGAAATCTTTTAACTATGAAGAATCCTGACTTTAGCTTTGTGTTACGAGTCGTGGCCTTTCGACTCAAGGCTGCTGTGCATAGGGTTTTATCACAGAGTAGCGACTCTAACAAAATTCGATGTGTCGACCTGAACCTAAATGGTTGCTGCGCTTGCTGTTTTCATTCTCAGTCATGGTCAGTTGCCTGCTGGTTGGTAACCTCCTCCCTTCTTACAGTGATGAAGGGTTTCCTTCTCCTCGCGCTGGTGGTTGTTCTTCTGATTATGGGTGGTTGTGCTTCCATAAAGTTCTAGGTAAGAGTGTTATCCACCCTCCTGTTACACTTCGCAGTTTTTAAATTTGAAGTATCTATCTTAAATTGTTCATTGGTTTTTAACACTATCGTGCTTCTCTTTTGCAGGTGATGGTTTGTCTCTATCTGCGAGGCTGGTGCGAGACTGTGGCAACTTGCTATTGAACGGTAAACCTGGTTTAACCATGGAATTTTCCTCCTTGTTGGTCCCTTGGGGACATTCGTGGGTTGGCCTTTGCGGTCTGTAACCCTCGCGGTTTCCTTGGTTCAATTTAAATGAACTCGTTCGCTGTTGTTTAAGAGGTTAAACCTTCATTTTACAAAATGGGATCTGCGGATGAGGCCGAGACTATGATTTTGGGCTTTAATTTATTACTGTGTAATATATATATATGTTAATGTTGTATAGGCTGTAAAATCCTTACTATGCAGATCTTGTTTTAAGCCAAGAGGCATTAAGGAGTTTAGACTCTTTCCTTTATTAACTCCATTGTAAACTCTGATTTTGGTAGGGTTTTACCCTGAACTCGATAATTTAAAATTGTCTATACAGTCTTCTTGAAAATATCTTTTGTTTACAGTACAGTACTGAAATTAATTTGATTTATTTATGTTAATATATTACTTAAGCTCAGCATAATGAGCCTATCTAAGTTCTGTTACTTAGATGCCTGTAATCTAAATTATACTCTGTAAATCATTTAAATTATTAACTACTAGGGTTTATGTTCATTGTTTTTATTTTTATACTAGTTTACTTTGTTATAAAAGAAATTGTAAAAGATTGTTATGAAATTTATACCTTTCAGAGATATATGAACTCCATGAATTTACTGAAGTATTTAAGTATCTCTTGGGTACAGCCTTTGAGTACAGAAATCATATTCTGATTATTGTTTATTATAATGGGATAAAACATTACTTTATCTATATATTAATACTTTTCTTATCATTATATAATTATTAAGTTTATTTTATGTTTAAAATAAATCATAGAAAGTTAGTATTTTATTACTGTGTTCTTACACTTACTGTTCTAAACACTTTATAGTAGTACTCTTTGTATTCTACATTGTCTTGTTTATGTTAATAAAAGTAAAAGAACTAACTAGGTACTGCGTTTATTGAAATCTTAGAAGGTATAGGTTGGCAGTTGTATATTTTCACTTATGCTTAGCTAGATAGAACAGAAATGAACGAATGACATACATTACTATCCATAAATAGATTCTGATACCAAATAGAATATCTGTATAAGTAAATCAAGATTCTAGCTATTCTTTCTTTCAAATGATTATTATACAAACAGTAGTTAAAAACTGGAAAGAAGTAGACTGTAAAGTTGCAAAGCATCTCCATTAGCTTAACCCTACTCTAGTTTAACTATTATACTCTTATCCTAAATTCAAATAAGCAATAAGATTTCTGCAAGTAAATACTGTATCTAGAACTATTTTATCTACCCACACATACTACTGTCAGTAAATAGTATAGCTTCTTTCTCTGTATTTAATAAACTGACAATTTCTATCCAGGTTTAACACTACTCCTGGTACAAGGATATCTCTTCTGATAAACCAATAAAAGAAAATAATCTATAATTCCATTGACATTCTATTATGTATTTTCATCATACTATCTTTATTTATAATTTCACCCCTGTGCTGGAGTACGGTTTGGATCACTCCAGATGAGGAAAAGCATAGGTGGGGTTTTAATTCTCATCAAAAGATTCTGTTACTAAACAAACTAAGAACAATTTCATTACTAAACCATCTAAATCCTTACATCATAAGCTACAAACATAACATTTAATCATACACAGATATTAAAACAATATTATTAGATGGCAGAACCTGTTCTTGAGCTTGGACAACAACAGCAATGGAAGGCCATTCCTCCCTACCAAATCCTGGAGAGCGCTCAAACAGCGACTCCTCAGGACCCCCAAGCTTGCTCTGGTCTCCCTGGATGGAACTAGGTGCAGCAATAATCAAGTACCAGTATTCAGACTCAATACAAACCCTGAACTTATCAGTAAGTTCTCTCAGCTAGCATGCTATATTAGACCAAGTTATCGCATATTATCTCTCAAACTTTCCTTATAGTTTTCCCTTTTCCCCAATGAATTCCTTGAAGAGCATTCCTCTTGAATGATTCTTCTCCTGGAAAATATCTGAGCAACCTCAGCTCTATTCATTGGGTACTTTTAAAAGACCGTGTAGGTATTTTTGGGTTAGTTTTCATTGATTGAGCCACCTGCTCTGATCCCACTCTCTTGGGGGATCATGACCCCAAATGTAGGGAAGTTTCCACCTGCAACATAGGAAGTGTTTGAGGATACTGCCACTTGTATTTTTCCCTCCACCTAGTTCCTTCCACCAGTTTGACCAGTAACACTCTTATTAACAGCTCTCCCATGCTATTGTCTCCACTTTTTATTTATTAATAATAAAATATTCAGAATTACATTCCACTTCTTTTGACTCTGCTGAGTCATCAGTTCCTACTTAGCATTAAATTTAACATGATGTCTTAGGAAATCAAATTAAAACAATTAACATTATTTTACAAAATTGGGGTATGTGACAGATCGACTGCTCTTCATGGTTTCTTGGGTTCCTTGCATCCTTTGGTATATTGGGTTGGAGTGGGGGAGGGACTTGCTGCCGAAAATTGGGATTCCTTATTTGAGGCTCGTTCTGTTCCCGGTTTGCCAGCCTAGCCTCTACCATCAGCCTAGCCATCAACTTCTCCATGGTTTTCAGCATCAACTCAAATTTTATATCACTAGATGAAGAGGCGGAAGCAGAGGGGTGTGATTCTTCTCTGCCCTTCCTCCTGTTGATATCCACCCTTGGTTTAATTTTCCCACATGCCATAGTATTGGATTCTACTTCTAGGGCGTCAACGAACATGGCCGGGAGAGTGTTAGATTTAATTATCTTAACAGCAGAGAAAAATCATTGTCAAACACATATGCATAATGAAGCTTAGCCGCCTCAGGTGAAGGTTTGATATCAGAAGGTATCGATTTGTAGACCCACATGAATCGAATAGAAAATTCATGGATGGACTCAAAACCTCCCTTCTTGAGATTATTATATTGAGACAAAACCTGCAATGGGCTCTGCTTGTCGTCCGATCTTTCCAGAAATATGGTCTAAAAGCCAGCGAAGCTATGGATAGACCTAGGTGGAAAATCTTTATACCATTTCTTGGATTCCCCAAACAAAATCTGAGAGAATAACTGCATCTTGACATCTTCATCATCTACCTCCTCCAGGTCAATAAAGTCATCAAACTTATCCACATGGTACCTCGCTGAAACATTTCCCTCCCCTTCATAGAGTGCAATCCTTTGGGCATAATTCACGAGGAGGTCATGTAGGACCAGAGGTAGGGATAACGGGGTGAATCTAGCAGCAGCCATGGAGGCGGGTTGGATAGGAAAGGATAAGGAATTGGGAACTTGGGTATTTTGAAAGACAAAGGCTATCCCTTTAGCTTTCCGTGGGGTTTCTAGATTCAACCACAAATAATCAAGCATATAGGATTGCAGCGTATTAGGGTCTACCCAAGCCTTCCTGAGGTTGGACTCAGACTTAGATTTGGTTAGCAGTCTTTCAGCACTAACCTCCCACTCGGGTTTAGCTAAGCCATGCAAGGCCTGAGATGATGAAGTATCAAATAATGGAGAACTCAATCTCTCCTTATTCATATTTTTAAGTATTTTTTCTGGATGATCCACACTGAGCAAAGTTTTGGTATCAGAGTTACCTCTCATGTGGATCTTTCTGGGAGCCAGGATATCTAGTGTGATACTAGTCATGACAAGCTTGAAGTCGCCAGGAAAAATGTATCACCTCTTAGCAAATTCAGGAATTTCTGTCTATCCCCAGAAATCTCATCTTTATGATCACTGGTCTCCTCAGTGGAATCGCCTCACATAATATTTTAGTGGAGTCGTCAGGGAAAATGATACAACCTTCTTCACATGTAAGAATCTCTGTTTGCCCACATAAACTCTTTATCCTTTGAATCTTTGTCATTCTTCCCAGGGATGATATTCAACCTCGTCCTTGGAAATGGCGCCAATTTGTTAGCATCGTAAATGAGGCCAAATGTTGCAGAAGGCTCACTCCCAGGTAATAGCAAAACCACTTTCAAAGAGAGAACTGGCCTTCTGCTCTTCTGAGAGGGATCTCTCAGCAAATGTTAACAATTCCAGATATATATATACAAATGAAACTATAAATTGTTTGTAAAATTGGTTGAAACAAAACACAACACCATTGGGCGATGGAGTCAAGATATATAACAAAAATAATTAGAACTTAAATGCAAACGATTTCAACACAGGGGCAAGGTAGCCATTTGATCACAGTCGATTTATAATTGCCTGGTGGAAAGGAGGAACATGAATAGACCATCAACACAGAGCATTGTAAGAAATTAATTATGTATTAATATTAGAAGAAACTTTGGCGAATACCTGAAACAATAGATGGAGCATAGCAAGTATGAATTCTGAGCTATTATACCCTAAGTCTCAGATATGAAAGAAAACAAAATGTAAAGGAAAACTAGAATAACATTCACATAAGAAAGGAAATAACAGACTGTAAGTGTGAATGACACATGAATCCCTGCATGAAAAATGTCGATCTTGGCTCTGCAATCATATTAAAATTCTCTTGAAAAACACACACAACAAAATTACAATGGTTTCAACCCCTTCTCCTTCTTCAGAAGGTATATTTATAGTATTCTGGATCTCCTAAACCGACATTCGGGAATCAAAATTTGTTACAATAGGAGGACATCTTATAACAACCTCTTAGGTGGCATATTGGATGCAGCTTGTATGAAATGGGCAGACAATGAAACATGGAAAGTGGGACGAAAAAGGCACAAGAGTACCCCACACTCCCGTCTGGCGGATGATGACTCTATAGAATCCTTTGAGAGAAGTGATCTTTAGGATGGGCGCACAACACCTGGAAAATATCTCGTGCATTGTCATCGTTACTTATAGTGGTGTGTTTTGAGCTTGGCTAACCCATATTCGCGGATGATTCTCCATGCATCAAGACCAGGTAGAGGTGCATCAACCATGTCATAAGCTTGCACCTTGAGTTCCATCGCTTCCAAGTATGAGGCCCTGGGGACCTTGGAGCACGTGGCTTTAAAATCAAACCATAACTCAAAATCATTGTCCAACTTTTCAAAAATGACATTCCCTGACAACGCTATTTGCATATCTCTGAATTTGCTGTGATCCAATCGGCAGTTTAGTAGACACTCCTTATAATTCTTCTGAGACAGTAAAGGACCCATCTCTTCCAAGAAAAAGGGGATATCCCTATTCTTCAATGGTCTGAACAGCTTGATGACCTCTCGAATTTTTTGCTCAGTGACCTCCATTTTGGCCTGCACTGTCTCCATCATCCTGTGTTTAGCTATTGCCTTTCTAGCTTCAAAGACAACAACGACCCTATTTTGAAGACCGTAACTACTAGAGGCTTCATTTGACAAGGAGCTCAGGAAGGTTATGGCACTTTCTATGGTCTCCAAAGGTTTTTTGTTCACTTCAGCCCCTACTCTTTGGAATTGTTTCCTAGCGTCGCTTATAGAAAATTCTAGGTCTTCAATAACATTGAGATAGGGTCAGAACTTGTCGGCTTCTATGATGATCTGTTCCCATATCAGATGCTTAACAACTTGCAAGGAAATTTTTCTGATCACTTGCTGGCTTAACTTATCATTTTGTTGAGTCAGTTCTTGGCACTTCTCCTCGGCCCTTTCTCTACCTTGTTTCTCTTTGACTCTTTCCTTTTCCAATTCCTCGACCCGCTGCTTCAGTTTAACAAGATCGGTATATTTTACACCTATCTGGGACATTGCTTTGGAGAGGGAGCTAGTATCTACTTCTTCAGTTGTACCTGTGGACTAAATTGCCTTCTCTATGTTCCTGCTCTGAAGCTCACTTTCCTTCATTGCTAGTCTAGCTTTTAACTCCGCTTCGCTATTCCTTAGGAGATAGACATTTGCTTCCCATTTCCTCCCCTTTTATTCAAGCTTTAGTAGCTTAGCCTTGCAATCAATGAGCTTGGAATTCAACACCTCCTTCTCCTTTTTGAAGTCAGCCAATTCATCCGCTTGAGTGAGCTGGGAGCCAGGGATTCTTAGCTTCTTTTTCAAAGCCTGTATCTCTTTATCTCTGTCATCGAGCATTTTCTGGACCAAACTTCCTTTCTACATATATCCCTCCATTTGTATAGCTTCTTTCTATAAGTTGTTGAGTTTGGATTTAAGTGATTTAATCTCCACTCTCGGATTTATTAAAATATTAGAAGTTTTCGCTTTACTCTCCTCTGACTTGGACAATTGTATGGTGGCTTTAAGCAGTCTAGTATTCAGTACGTCTCCAGTCTCTTTGTTTAGGTGTATGATGTCAGAAGTGGGGACCTATGAGAGGCTTACATTGACCTTTGAAACCTTTCTCCCCACTACCAGGGCTAAGCTAAGGGTATCAGTGGCATGATCCCTTACAGTTTTTAGTGCCACATTGGGCTGAGGCAACCACGAGGCTTCGCGGTATAGTTCTGCTGTCTCCTCAAAGGTTTTATAATCCCTTTCTCAGTAAGACCTCAGCTAGTCCTCTTTGGATGCATGTTTTCTTGGAGTCTTCCCGTCAAATACATAATCTTGCATCTGCAATTTGGCCGCCTCGGGCTCCACCTGTTGCTTTACCTTTACTAAATTCTTCTTCTTTTCTTGTCCCTTTTTAGCCTGCACCAATTGCTGTTCGGGTTCTATTTTCTACTTCTTCAGCGTGCTGGTAGTGTCTACTTCTTCAGTGTCCATGGGATCTATACTCCCTCTTTTTATCGAACTCACCAAATAGCTGACCAATGATGAGTATCCCCCTGCAATCACAACAATAGTAGCCAACTTATTTTGGGGAGAAACTGCTCCAGGTAGTTGCAAACCAGTGTCCTGCTTGGTGCTGGTATCCATTGGGGTGGGATTAGGGAAATTGTCCCAATTCAATTTTTCTCTGAGTTCAGGCACCTCCGTGTGCTCAAAGGGCCGGAATTTGAGAGCTATTCTTCTCTTGGAGATAGCCTGGTGAGGATCATAATTTATTGCTTAGTATTGGGGAAATTCCATGGCTTTGAGCAAGTTGGAGACTAGGGGAAATGCAGCCTTGTTTTTGACGGTGTACGGTCCTAATTTCCAAGTAAAAACCAAATTCGAACTCTTCTTGAAGTTCAAGAAGTGTTCCTCTTCAACCATAAGTTTTTGCCGGATTAATTACAAGAATAAAATCCTGGGGGTCAAGAAAGATGACAGGATATATGGCGAATGTACGAAGCCATATAGTCTTATGGTTGTCTCAAAATATGAGAGGAACCAGTCCCCTATCTTCTTGGTTTTTGACAATTGTAGCATCTGCTTCATTTCAGGCAACAACCTAGGCATCCTTTCCTAAAAGAAGACTTCATATATTTCGGCCATCAATTGGTTCATGAATTTATGGTGATCAGTGGCCATTTCAACAATGATTACCAATTCTGGTACCTGTAAGTCTTCCTCATTATAGGCTATGAACATCCTCAGCAAAAAGGAATGGAATCTAAACGTTCTGGCATCGTGGAAGTTCATTGACTGAGAACTGATGTTCTCGGCTAAGGACTCATCAAATTTAAGGTGACAAGACTAACCTGACTTTCCAGGAAATTCGGGTTCGACCGGGCAAGTGTCTAAGACGAATAAAAGACTCAATAACGACTCTGGGACATATGCATCAGTATCTAGACCTAGGAACTGATTGGCCAGGGATATACACCATTGAGTTTCTTTGTTGAACTGGATGAGGTCAATAGGGTAATAAAGGTCAATGGGTTCATCATTAGGATTAGAACAGGTTTTCAGAAAGGCGTCTTTACTTTCACCAGTAGATTCTCTAAAATAGTGTATAATGTCTTCTTATCAATAGTATTGGGATATATGGATGAATGTGTTGGGGATATCCAGGGTTTTGTGGATGACAGAGGCTTGAACCGGGCAGAGGATTTTAGACTTAGACCTATCCATAATAACTCCTTCGGCGACAGAGAAATTATCTACCCACCAGTTGAAAAATTCATGGCACTAGGGGGTTTGGTTGACAAAGAAAAAATGAAAGAAATACTTAAAAACACCGTAGGTATCTATACCCTAGTTCTTACGATCTTCCAGTTTTCCCTTGGTGGTTTCGATAGCTTCTCCCATCAGGATGGTATCAAAAACCTTAGAGTTTGTATCTAACAGGAGTTCTTCTGTTCTTTGACCTGATACCTATGGTTCTATATCATCTCTCACCCGCACTACCTCCATTGAGACAATATTCAAATAATATTGAGGGAGTATCAAGGGCCTACCTTGGTTTGTAGCGCGGTCCCCTGGCTGGTCCATGCTGGCACTCTGGATGTGACTTGTATATTTCGACAGCTTCGAGGTTTCATAAATAACAAATCCATGCAGCTTTGTGTGGGCCTATTTATAGATTTTTACACAATATAACCTTCGCGCATCTCCCGAGCGGCTTGTACCATAGATTTACCCTTCACAATCTCAGACCATAGATATGTGGGGATCCCATTGCCTCACGTGTTCTTACTTTGTACATATGTAGCTTGGCCATTGATCAAGATCAACTCCTTTCCCAACTATCGATTTGAGCAAACCCCACCTCTCTTTGCATAGTGAGGTTTTGTTTCCTCTTGTGCTACTCCAGATCATGAAATGAATCATAGCCTCCAATCTGCCTTTTCTCACACTAGCACCATTGATCAAAATGGCTCGTACCACTTTTCGCAATCCGCATTCACATCTTCTTCCTTATAAGTTTGGGATGTGAAATGGCTCTCAGCCGCAGATCTTCTTGGGCTCCAATCTTGATCATTGGATGCGTCTGAGATTTAAACTATTTTGCAAGGCTGGAGAGCGATTTTTGGTCAGGTAGGTTCACCATGCGAAATGATCTGATGCCGTTGATCTGCCTTTTGATCATCTTCAGCCGTCGATCGAGACTCCCCTTTAACACGTCCAACATCTCCTCTTAGCTCTATTTCCCTGATCTACAAACTATCTTGCTGTTGAGCGTTACCCTGCGCATGCCATTAGCTCCTTTCGTTACCTTCCCAACATTACTCGACGGGACGGAGAATGTGAGTAACACTCATACCCAAAATTTAATTGAGTGTTAACAGTACTCTCATATGTTGAGTGGTCCTGCATTCAATTGTGGATGAGATATTCATTCGGTTGCAGATGATAGTATCCTCTTTGAGGATGGTCTTATAGAAAATAATACTCTCTTGTTGAGAATGGTCCTACAGACAATAGCACTCTATTATGGAGAGTGGTCTTGCATTCACTTGCGGATGAGTTCTTGCATTCAGCTACAGATGATGATGTCCCATCATTTAATTATGTTGTGGGTGATTTAGATCAATATTTATATGCTGATAGTGCAGGTGATGTTTAGAGATGATGATGCTAAAGATGATTCCATAAATGATGATGCTCGAGATGATTCCAGAGATGATTATTCTCAAGATGATGCTAGAAATGATGATGCTTGAGATGATTCCATATATGATGATATCGATATGACGCCAGATGATGATGCTCAAGATGATACCATATATGATGATGTTCGAGACGATGCCATAGATGATGATTCTTGAGATGATGCTAGAGATGATGATGCTCGAGATGATTCCAGAGATGATGATGCTTAAGATGATGGAAGATATGGTCAATATGATGCTCTAAATGATGATTCTTGAGATTATACCAAATATATTTGATGATGATGTTCCATAGATGATGATGATGTTGATGTAGTTGTGAAAAATTCCTATGACATATAGATTCACCAGTGAGTTGTATAGATGTATTGTTGTAGAATATTTTCCTTGTTAAGAGGGAAGGTTAAATAAATGTAACTATGGAATACATTCTATTTTGTATTATTATTGTTATTACCCCTTTTAGAGATTTTGTTCCTCCGACTAGGGATGTCATTGAGGTAAAACACCCATTGTAATTCAGTTCAGTAGTACCCACAAAAGTATTATTAAAATGTATTTTTGAGTCTTTCGAGGAAATTCAAGCCTAGAATCAAGGATAAGTCAGCATAGTTGGGTTATTATGTCCCTTATATTATCAATATAAATAGGAGACGCTCCTCTCTCATTTGGACAAGAAGAACACTCAAGCAGTTGCGCTAGAGAGAGAAGGAGCAATCCATTTGGGAGAGAGGAAGCAGTCCAATAATATTCTTGGGGTCTTATAAGACTTATTCTTTGGGTATTACACTATACTTGGTTGAATTCTATATCAAGGAAGTTTTATTGGGTTTTCTTCCCCATCAAGGTTTCCCATGATAAATATTTGTGTTCTTTTGTTTGGTTGTGCTTGTCTTTCTTTTAGTGATCCTTTTGTATATGGTTATGATGTTATGATAATAAATTTTCTTAGATCTTGTATAACCATTGAAAATTTAACAACTCAAATCATGGCTATTGACCAATACATTGAATATCCATGTACAATGACTAAGTCTTGGATACAAATAATACACTGTATATCCATGATAAAAAGGACTCAAATCAGGACATAGCTATGAAATATACACTATAGATCCATGTCATCCCGACTCAAAATTGAGAATAGACACCTGACATACAATGTGGATCTATTCAGTGATTCAAAAATAACTCCACTACAACCTGATGATAGGAACATATTCAAGTGAATACCTAGCCACTTAGGGTCTTCATTCCAATCCTAGATAGTACGATTCTATCCATGGGAATATGTTTCTTGATGCTGAACATGGTGGAAACCACTTGATTATTGGTCATTGATGCACACTGTTAACCTATGCGAGGGAAATCACCATTGATGTCAATGATTCCCAAGGTACCCTAGTACATTACTCTGAATTCTAATAAAGGAGTTGAAGTCAAACAATGGATGAAATATTCCAATCAGAGGCCAATGATGGAAACCAACTTTCGAAAGCAAGGAAACCTTCCCTTGAGGCATGCATGCTTCAAGGTACTTGACTATTTTCTAAGAATAATTCCCAGATTATTTTTTGGTGTTGACATGAATGGGCTCATTGAAGGAGGGCCATGATGTTTCCCCCATCATCGACACAAAACTTGGAACAAAAGTGATTTTGGAAGTGGTCTTTAATAGTGGAACAACCATGACTTGGATATGACTGACTCAAAGGAATTTAAAGTAACTGCAAAGGTATACCATGGTAAAGAGTCCCATTGAACATTGAATGACACGAAAAGTGACTTGGAAGAATTGACTCAATCAAGGTAGACACCATACATAATGCAAATACATGATGATGCATTCTTTGAATTGACTCAAATGAGTGAAATGACTCATTAAAGTGGATCAACTAGATAACAAGATGAATACCCAACTATTTGAATGAAAATGCAGACAGGTACCATGTTCAAAGGTGACTAGCAGATTTCATTAATACAAATGAAAAATGTCTTTCCATTCTCTTAATTTCCTTATGACAATCGATGAGTACCTCTTTGATTTTTAATGAGGTTGAAAAGGGTAACACATGCTCAATATAGTTCATCATGTAATGATTCCATCCTCATATGATTTATGAACCTGAGAAGGGAGGGGTTCATTCCCAAAAAAATGGGTTCTTCATCATTTAATTTTATTAGTCTGAAGAAGGTAAAATCGATCGTTGTTTCATGTTTAGAGACATTAGAGGAAATTTGGGGTCTAAAATGGTCCTCCTAAGGAAAATAATAAAATAATAGTTAAAATAATAAAATAATAGCTACAATAATAAAATAATATTGATTAATTTTGGAGGAAGAAAGAAAAAAACTACTTTTTGTGTTCGTATTTTCGACATATCTCCCTTTGTTTTTACTCAAATTTCGATCGGGAGAGATCGTTGGATGCGGAATTTGATTCCGCATCCAACGAGTACCCACACTGCATACTTTTGATGGACCCCGCTACCCGAAAAACAAGAAATACCTAAAAAAATGTGACATCATCATCACATTTTTTCAGGTATTTCTTGTGTTTCGGGTAGCGGGGTCCATCAAAAGTATGCAGTGTGGGTACTCATTGGATGCAGAATCAAATTCCGCATCCAACAAGCTCTCCCAATCGAAATTTGAGTAAAAACACAATGAGATATGTCGAAAATACGAACAAAAAAAGTATTTTTTTTTAATGACAAATATGCCAATTCAACCATTATGGTTGACTTATTTTATTGAAATTCTATTGGTTCTTGAATTCCAACTCACAAAAACTTATTTTGGCACGTTTTCTTATAAGGCCCATTTTAGACCCCAAATTTCCTCTAATGGTATGAAATGACTAAGAAGACTTCATAGTGGATTTTTTTGTAAATTTAGTCCTTGAGGTCCAAAAAAGTATAAACTAATACCTAGGATAACTCTTCTAATCAGAATGAAGTAGAGTGTAACTTTTTCGCAAATGAGTCTAAACGATTCAAAAAAGGGGTAAATTATCACTGGAAAAATGACTCTTCAAATACTTTTACAAGCATGAAAGAATCAAGTTCGCTTGGCGATATTTTCATGTTTAAGGAGCTTAAAAAGAGCTCAAATACGGCTTCGAAGGGTTTCCTTTTTTCGTTATCCATTTTAATGAGTTTGAAAAGTGGTAAAAGCATACTCAATACCTTTTCTCTGAATTTTTAACGAGTGCGACTAGGGTATAAAAGGTGCTCGGAGCTTTTTTCAATTTGAGCCAGAGCATGAAAAAGTAAAAAAAAGATCTATTGTAGCCACAAAATGTCTGATAAGGTCCTTAAATATTAAAAAAAATCATTAGGACACTTTCACCATAAAAACTATAGACAAGTATAGTAAAAAACCATAATATTTAAATATTTCACCAATATTTTTATTAAAAAGAAAAATGATATAAAAAGGGTGAAATAGTAGAAATTACTTACCATTGTATTTTTACCATAGGAATTGGGTGAAAATTATGTTTGAGAGAGGAATTTACAATGAAGATTCCAAGAGCTACAGGCATCCATTCGGCTATCATCCTCCACTTCCCTTTCATGGTTGATTTTTCACTTTTCATCATGGTTTTTTTATTTTTAGGAGATTTTTGGCAAGGGGAAGAGAGAGCCCTGGTTGACACTCTTCTCCCTTTCGGGAGGTGCACCAATGCACTCCCTAAAAGGGGAAATAGCACCAGGGGTGATCTATCCTCTGAAGGAAGCTGAACCATCGCTCTATTCTGTTGGGGAAAGTGTGCCATCTAGAATGAATTCTAAGTTTTTATTCTAATGAAATAAGTATAATAGTTTCCATATGGATGTCCCATAGGTGTTTGACTCAAAAAATGGTTATTTGGAAGGAGCATGAGCATGAATTAGACAATTCCAAGCAACAAAGTACCTAATGATAGTGAGAGCATTGAGGAAGTGTGGAATACTTAAGTACTTCAGGGTTTCAGGCATGAGAGCCCATGTTCATATGCTAGATCATTTTATATGAATATGGGACCCAGATCAACAACATTTCTAGGTGGTAACTCACATTCTGACGATTGATGTCAAGGACATCTACTTTATGACTGGACTATCTAGGAGAGGAAGTCCAGTATGACTCTCAGGTCCCAAAGGGGGGTACATGACCATTAATGATCTAATCGATGAGCAATGTGTGATCAGAATAAGGTCCAAAGGGGGAAATATTTCGATCAAACACATTATGTATCAATCATTGAGGACACTAGCCTTCACTACCGAGAAGGTAGAAGGTAGTAGGTCTTCTCATTAGACTACCTAGGAACATATTCTATATGCATTGGAGTGCATGGCTTCAACTATGTTCAACTAGAGTGAGGGGCTATTAGTGAGCCTCAAGGATCAGCTCACAAAGTGCCGACGAGGTAAGATAAATTAGTTTGACTACGAGGCTATAATAGTATCTTTCTAATTAGAGAGGGTGCCTCTTAATAGTTTGGATCTCGAGGATCCATGGATGTTGAGGTGGGTAGAGTCTATGACCCATCATGAAGGCAGTGGAAGTCCCACCGTGACTTATGGTTCAGTCTTCTTTTGATGGCTGAGATGCCAAATACTAATGGTAGAAGACTATTTGTATGTCAATAATCATTTCAAGGGTGACCTTAATCTTCCATTACCCAAGGATGACCAGTGGGATGACCAAGGTCAGAAAGATACTATTTTCATTATGTTTTTGTTTATATTATATATCATTTTTTTTGTATTTTGGTGATACTAAGACATGACATACTATTTTATAGACATTGGTCCATCCCGAGTTGTAGGAGCATCACTTATCAAGAGGGATGGGATGGTGAGAGAGATTTCCATTAGGAATGTAGAGGAAGAGGAGGAGCTTCAGGAGATTGAAGATAACCTCCAAATACTGACTGTTGGAATTTCTGACATCTCTATTGATGACCTTCCTAGAAATTATTAGCGCTACACTATAGGGGTATCAAGGAATTTTGGGAGGATACTGTAGCTAGGGTTTTCACCCTAGCTTGTGCCGATGAGCACCTACTAAGGAATCTGGAATCCTTAGTAGCAGTTCAATGATGTAAACAAAAAGAAACTGAAATAAAAACTAAGCTAAAGCAGTAAAAGTAAATAACATGAAGCAAAACAGTAAAGAAATGTATAATGGTGATTTTTATTGATATTACCTCCAATGAGGAGGTTGGTGGAGTCCATTGCGCTGGTCCGATGTCGGTGGCTTCGAGCTCCAAGCGGCTTCTTCTCCTTTTCCGGTGGTGGAAATGGGCCAAAAGAGTTCTCAATGGTGAAAGTAGCTTGGTGGTAAGCTAGGGTTTT
>LPNX010286211.1:1219261-1258017 GCA_001517045.1 Pseudotsuga menziesii | reverse complement strand
TTAAAAATAGGGATAATGAGGCTTTGAGTCCAAGGTTTAGGGAACCCTTGCTTGACTGCTTGATTGAAAAGCTTGTGGATGTGAGGGATGAGGACATGAACTCCAATTTTTAAGATTTTGTTGTAATGATGAACATAATGGTGATATTTTTAACAAAGATATGAATGAATCCAAATTTTTAAAGGTGCACAACATGGCTTACATGATAAAGGTAGACATTAATGTCAAAATACATGCATAAGGTAATCCTTCATAAACCTTGGTTTCTTATGAATACTTTTCTAAACACCCTCTAGTCGTTCATAAGGGGGGTGTTAGAACTAAAACCTTTTATTCATTTTTTTTCATTTCCCTACTCCAAAACTAGTTTTGGTAGCTCTCTTTTAAGTTCAACCAGTTAACTTGCTCTTTATCTTGCTTTGAGTTAGTGCACCATCTATTCATTTTATGGTTGTGTTGCTGCTGCAACTTTTCTCCCCAAATCTTTTAAATTTTGGGACCCCTCCTTCCATTTAAAGCTGCTCTGATTCCATTTAATCCATGAAGGTTTGGTCTTGCTTTAGCTTTGTTGGATTCTAATGATTATTTTGCGGCCTATTTCTAGAGGATGCATGTTTTTAGATTTTGTTGTTGGTCGTAGAATTGAATGTGGCTTGCTAGCCAGAAACCCATCTAATCAGTTGCCCACTGTCTCTGAGGCGAATCAGCTGGACCGTCAATGTTTTGAGTTTTCCATTACTTAGATTTTTCAGACGTCTTTTATGTAGAATCAGGGGCTGTAATTTTTGTCTCGTCCGCCGTTGCAGCTCTCAGAGCAGTTTAGCTTCTGAAGTGTGAAACGATCCGCTCCCTGATGTCCATCGCGTGACTATATCTTTTCTTCATCCGCCGTTGCAGCCAGGAGGTCCATTTAGCTTCTGACGGCAAAGCCTTCCGACTTCCGACTTAAAGTGTTCCCGCCCTTTCCGTCGCATGCCTGGAGTCTTTACCCATCCGCCATTGCGGCCAAGAAAGTGGTTTGGCGTTCGATGCCCAAACCTTGCCTACTGCCCATTCATAATCTTCTTGCCCAAAAGGCTTAATCCAGCCTCTTGTCGATTATAGAGAAGCACCCAGTCATTTCCTGTGGAGTGGTATATTCAGTTCGCATTATTTTTTGCAATTATGTTTTCCAATGAATGGCTCTCGTTGTTGATTGCAGGTGAAATCCTGGAAAATCATGAAACTGCCACGGCAAGAAGGGAAGCGGACTGTTGATGGTGGTATGACCAAAACCACTTCGAAGACAACGAAAGCGCGAGTCTGAAGGATACAGCAGTTACTTAACCACTTATGAGTATGCAAGAAAAGACAGAACCGAAGGATATGAAGCGTTTGGGAATGAAAAGTCATACGTCGAGGGGGGGGGGGGGGGGGCAGCCCAGAAGATAGGCGTCTATAGTTAAATATGGGGATGAGAGAACGGAGAAGGGATTTTTCCTGGGGAAATTTTTTAAATGTTTACTTGTAAGAGGAACTACTTCGTTTTGCAAAGAAAACTGCAATTTTTCCTGCTGGAGAGAGATAAAACGTGGAATGTATCAACGCGACTCAATGAATAATGCTGAAGAGGAACTATTTCATTTTTCAGCTATGTTTCATTTACTGTGAGAGTATTTAATCTCCTGAACCTATGTTCTTGTTAAATGTTCTTTAGTATCTTTGGGATTTCTTCCACTGTGAGTAATAAATGTTGTTCGTAAAATAATCGGCTATCTGGTTGTTTAAATATCGATAATAGTTCATGTGTTTTGAATGAAGTATCAGCTGTCTGTAACTATTCATAATGCATGTACCAAATGTATTACTCACTAACAAATGATAACCTTGCTCCCTAGGGATAGTTTAGATAGTTAAGTTATTTCTTATTGTATGTGATTTGGCTGCGTGTGAGTCTAAGACGAGAGGTAAGAACCTGCACATCACATTGTGACAGCTCCTTGCATTCTGATCACCTTGCATTTAGTTAGGCACTTGCATTTCACTGTCTAAGTCAAAATACAAAAACTTGGTGGACCAGGCCGCAACCGGTAAAACTTTGTTTTTGTTACCCTGACCTACGGTAGCCGGACCGCAAACCGGACGGATTCCCTACACCAAAAAGTCAACAGGCTATTTGGGAACGTTGATTGGGGAGAATCCTTTAATGTTGTCGCCTGTGAATTTCCAGGCCCCAACAGGTTGTTAATGCATTGCTTTAATTTTATCTTTTTCCATGAGTTCTGGATACCATTAGAGGAAATTTGGGGTCTAAAATGGGCCGTATAAGAAAACGTGCCAACAATAAGTTCTTGTGAGTTTGAATTCAAGAACCAATAGAATTTCAATAAAATGCGTAAACCATAATGGTTGAATTGACATATTTGTCAAAAAAAATACTACTTTTTTTGTTCGTATTTTCGACATATCTCCCTATGTTTTTACTCAAATTTCGATCGAGAAAGCTCATTGAATGCGGAATTTGATTTTGCATCTAATGAGTACCCATATTGCATACTTTTGAGATACCCCGCAACCCCAAAAACAAGAAATTCCTTAAAAAACATGATGATGATGTCATAATCATGTTTTTTCAGGTATTTCATTTTTTTGGGTAGTACCGTCCATAAAAAGTATGCAGTATGGGTACTCGTTGGATGCAGAATCAAACTCCGCATCCAATGATCTCTCCCGGTTGAAATTTGAGTAAAAACAAAGGGAGAGATGTCAAAAATACTAACACAAAAAGTAGTTTTTTTTTCTTCCTCCAGAATTAATAAATATTATTTTATTATTTTAACTATTATTTTATTATTTTCCTTAGGAGACCCATTTAATACCTCAAAATTCCTCTAATGATGGGATTTAAAGGGGTTACATAGTATATTATAGAGTATTTTTGTATAATATGACCCTGTACATGATTACATAGTTCTAGGAGAGGTTTGACACATGATTATTCAAAGCTTTGAGATTTTTGCAACGGAACCTCGATAATTTCCCATTTTGGTGCTACAGAACGTTTTGAAGCTAATTATTTTAAAGCTAAACTTTGGGCGCAATTATTGTCCAAACAAAGATGAGTTTTTAAAAATTAAAACATGGGTTTTTTAAAAAATGGGCCCAATTAGGTGACACATGACACTGTTTCTAGAGATCAACAATAGTTTAGGCACTATAGGAGGATCTTTGAAGAGGATTTTTGCATAATTTCATCAATTTGTACTTCTAGAAAAACAACCAATAAATATTCCACCTCATCAATGTGACCAAAATGTTAGTTCTTCATTTTATGTTATAGATTAGGAATAGATCCCTTATTTAGGATCTCAATTTGAGTTAGTTTCTTTGAATTCAACTTTGTACTTGTACTTTCGTCTAAGAAAAATTTATGAATCTAGAGGGGGTTCTTATTCTTGAGAAGAAGAGAGGTTGGAGAGGCCATAGAGGAGTAATATGTGTAATCTATAATTTTCCAATAAGCTTATGTATGTGCGGTATTTTGTGCTTGAAGATCTATCCTTTTGTTGGTTGGATTATGCACTCTTTATTTCTATGTAGTTTTTCTTATCTAAATGTAGAGATGATTTTGGAAATGCACTAGTTGTCTTATCAGTTTCAAATCTAATAGAAATATGGTTTATCATGATTTTCCTATAGTTGATTCTTTGTGTTCTTATACTTGATTCTGAATTTAAATTGTGATTGGGCTCTAAATATCTTTTTATGGATGTATAGTTGATATGATATATGTAGCTTTCCCAATATGTTTTGATGTTAATGTTATATGTTTAAAATTCAAGATACATTCCTTTGAATCAATCGTATTTTTCTTATTATGTTATATTTTATTGGACTTATATCTTAGTTATATTGAACCTTCATGTCTTATCTTATCATGCACACAAAAATCATCAATAAACCCCAATTTCATTAAACTTAGACTAACGACTGAAGAGAAGGACTTACAACATGTTCCATAAGCATGAATATTGGTTTTCATAGTGTAATTATCAGTTTTCAAATGTGTGATCATAGGTTTCCAGAATTGTGATCATCGATTTCTAGAAGTGTGGTGATCAGTTTCCAATAGTATGATTAATGGTTTTTGAAATTGTCATTATTGGTTTCCATTTGTGTGAACAATGGTTTCCAATGTTGTGACTATCATTTTCCAAAAATTTGATTTGATTTTAAGAGATTAATCATAACATGTCATTACTGTAATTATTGGATTTCATGGGTTAAAGATGTATTTTCTAATATTCACATAATTAAATCCTATACAATGACCTAGTATTTTGTATAATGAGAAAGGACATTTGAAGTTTCTTCTCGTCGCCAATGTTCCTAAATTTTAATCCCAATCACATGAATTACTAAATTGTGAGAAGAGAAAGGGCTTCTACCCTTTCTCCTCATGATACCATTTCCCACCTTTTGACATATCCTAGTTTCTATGCCTCCTCATATCGGTGTCAACTATCTGGAATATATCAAAGTATGAGGTATACCATCGAGAGTTTATATCCTGAATACTTGGGGAGAAGGTGTAAAGGAACTGGGATGAAATGTGTATATCAGTTTGTGACATGAAAATATATGGACATGAGGAACAACACTTCATGAAATAGCACAAAATATAAGGGGTTGACAGTAGGAGGTTGGATGTTAATGCTTCACCGTCGGGGTATATATATGGAATCACTTATGTGTAAATGCATTGGAATGGAACATGCATATAATCCCACTACAAGAAAAATTGTTGGCCAAGAGGAACAATGCTTCATGAAATAGCGTGGAAGATAAGGAAATCATGATGATACATTGGCCTGAAACTGCTAGGGAACATGGAATATTCCAATTGATAATGTTAACGCCTCCCAAGTTAGAGTTTTGAAACCACTTTGGGGAAGAGCATTGATCATTGAGACTGAAAAAAAAAGCATAATTCCACATGTTCCCATACAAGCTTCCATGGAATGAAAATAATTGTGAAATGATTTCTAGATGGATCAACCAAAAATGGACATGTCAACCCAATTGCTAATTTGAGCAATCAAGCTAAAACATACATTTTGTTGGATTACTTTAGGTTGACCCAAATTCAGATCCTTTGGTTTTCAACAAGACCCAAGATATACTAGACAAAGGAGAACTTTGTCAGCAACACCTGCAACGCAGATGAGGTCTCACCCGAGCTATCTTCTGGGGATTGTCGGAACCAAGTTTCTGCAATTATGTAGATGATTTCACTCTATAATATTGTTATGGAGACAACATTATATGGATTGGGGTGGACCACAATAGACAGTATGACACCATAAATTGATCCATTTCCAATATGCTAAAGGTATAAACAAGGCTAACACTAAGGGATAAGAAGTGTAACTTATTCCAGACAGTAGATCCTCGTTGAGCTTTCAACCACATTTGCACCTAAATTTCAGTATTAACAACAACGAAACATACAAGAATGCTAGATATTACGTGTTAGAACCTACTCTAGCATATATAAATCCAATATATAATCAAAGAAACTACATCCATAGAAAATAATATTCATAGTTACACATACAATGGATGAGAAATGGATATTTCTATTAATTGTAAACAGAGATATAAGTGACAAACACTATCGGCACCTTGTTGAAATCAAGAAACCAAGTCCTCCACCACTTCAATACTCCATATTAATGGAAATCTCACAAGAAAATGTCAATCCTGGGAAGAGCATCAATGGTTGCTCAAAGGACAAAGGGATGTAGACTCAAGTATGCAAGAATGGGGCACAATTCCACTATAGTCTCCTTGCTCTCATAAATTCTCCTCCTCTAATGCATCCAGGTAGATCAATATATAGCCCTTAAATGGGAAGTGAAGGGTCTAGTTGGAGGATTTCCATGCATATGGAAGGACAATAGTAAATTTATTCATTACTTGGTGAGGAAAACTCCAAATATTTTATTTTTTAGCACATTTCCCAATGTACGCGGGTCATAGTGGAGCAAGTTGCATCTATACGTGGTATGTAGGATGGTGACCCATTTATACCAATAAATAGAAATTTTTAAGGGTATGTTTGGAGCATGAAAGTAATCCTGATCAAAGTGGATCCTAAGATTCTGCATAGGAATAGGTATAGGACATAAAAACATGATATACCAAGTGTGGTAAAATCAACTATAATAGATTCCCCCTAATTTTTGAGGTCATAGGGGTAACATGATGGCCAAAATACATTATAAAAATCCTAGAAGTGGAGTAATGAAGACCTAGGTGGAAAAAATGGCCACTCATCAATACAATACAATGATAGATATCAGCATGTGACTGCTAATATGAAGTGTAGCAGTCCCCAGATACATAATAGTACAATGGACATGAATAGGCATAGTAGACATATGTCACATGTGGGCATCACCATGTACACTATACAGTGAAACAAGATCTTCATATTGAATGAAGACATTTGATAATACACTGGAGTCTAGTCATGAGAAGTAATATCTCATAGATACTGGCACGATCAAGGTTGTAGCATATATGGAATGCCACGAAGCTTGGAAGAGTTCAACAAAAATATTCATGACTAGTACATGTCCCATCACATGAATAAAGGTGTCAACGTCGAGCATGATAAACCATTGTCTAATTACCATTCATTGATGTATACCATTAACATACATGAGATATCCCACCAATAATGATAATGGGAATCAAGGTACAGATTTCAATAAACAAGTGTGAATAGATGTGTTGAGATCAAACACTTCAGAGAG
The DNA here is from genome assembly GCA_001517045.1 of Pseudotsuga menziesii. NCBI lineage: Eukaryota > Viridiplantae > Streptophyta > Pinopsida > Pinales > Pinaceae > Pseudotsuga > Pseudotsuga menziesii. The sequence continues at coordinate 1,251,217 of LPNX010286211.1, read as the reverse complement.
TGCATCGATTAGGGGACATTGATGTTTTCCAAAATATTTCAATGGAAAGAGAACCTGCTACTGATGACTGCAAGCCTCAAGGCACTCAATGGAATCTAGATCCTTATTCCCGAATAAATGATCTGCATTCAATGGAATGGAATCCAATCGAATGGGGGCATTAAGGCATCCTCCTTCAACTAACACGAGGTGCACAACAACGCTAGATAATTAGGAATAAATTAGATGAAGAATATGTGCATGAACTATTAACTGTATCAGGAATGGTCGACGTGAATAGACAAGATAACTTAAAAATGGTCAACTAAGGCTAAAATTCCCTTGAACAAGATCATAAGGAAGATGAAGAGTAATAGGCAACATAAAATCTACATGGAAACTATGACAACTCTACAACATAGGAGGCATCGACAAAGGATCGATAGGGACTAGAAGCGTAACTAGTCGATGGAGAAAACTCAAGGTAAGGAGTACAGCATTCATACTAATAACCCAACCAATAGATGGAACATACAGTCCTCTGTTCGAAGGAAACACAACACGACAACTACCAAATAGAAAGTAATATCATTTTCTATCTATTTTCTTAGGTGTTTTTTTGGTGTTTTTCATGTTGAAAATATTGAAAAAGAATAAAATTGCTTATAGTACATAACTGGGAGGAAACTAGTGTCGCGGGAAATCAAACTAGTTCCAATTAGTGGAACATACTTATTCTCAATGGAAGGAACCATATGTAGGATAAGGACACTCGGGGGGACATCTCCTCTGGGTATGGGATGATCAAGCTACAAAAGATATATAGAATTCTCTTCTTGGATAGGATTGAGACAAGCTCAAGATGTATGGCTCATAACATTGAATCAGTATCCGACATAAAGCTCAATACAACAAGCAGACACATGAAATGCAGTTACAACTTGATATAAATGGGATCGGTTACACCTAAATCTTGTCATCAGCATGTGATGAGATCCCAAACTTCACTTTTTTCCCTCAATCCCAAATTGTTAAGTAGGAATATTTGTCCAAACATCAAATCTACATATGAAAATACATCATCGCCTCTACCCTTTAGTAAAAAAGTGGTACCTTCATCAGCACTACTTGTAATGTGTTGACAGTAAGATGTGGCACCACCTTTACCCTTTGATCAAGGTGCAGTTCTTCTTTGTCACCACTCTGTCTTAGTGAGGAATAAGTGGTGCCCTTGGTAAAAAGTGAAAAAAGAGAGGTTCTCATGAAGCTTCTCGAAATAATTCTTTGTGGCACCCTTATCCCTGATCACTAGGGGAAGTTGGGCTCAATATCCATCCTTGTAGGATCTCCTAGCCACCTCACCCACCAATTTCTCAACCATCTCTATCCATTCCAAGCCTATAAAAGTAGGCTCATTCTCCATGGTTGGAGAGAGAGTAAAGGTATGTTGTTGCTTTGATATTCTGGTCTAAATCAGAAGAGTGAACTTGAGGGAGCAAATTGGAGCTATTGGGGACGAGATGTTGGCTTTGTGAAAGAGTACATTGACACTAAGGCATAGGTTGTAAACTTCTTCTCTATTATCTAATGCAAAATTGGTTCCTTTCCCATCAAATATATTGTGTCATTATCGTATGGTTTATTATTGAATTCCTTAGTCATCAATATAGAATAGTGGATTATATTATGGTTCTATTTGATATTGTTTGTTGTTTTCTTTTGATTATGCAGGTATATCTATGAAAGATAATATTTACAGGGAACAACTATACTAGTACATCAAACAGACTTGATTTTAGATCTCCACCCATTCTAGGGAATGTCTTCCAATCTTGTTGTGTACCATTTGTTCTATATCTGAACCATCCAGACTAGAGGAACATCTCCTGTCTGCAAGAGGTAAAATATTCCTAGCTACAAATATGACAACTCCACTGGGGAAGAGCTTCAGCTAATCTAATATTCCTTAGTCTTTTCAAAAAAAACTTGTTTGAAATCAAATCTCGAGTTCTTTATCAGTTCAATAAGATCTAGTAGCTAATCTAGTGGGATTTTGGTTTGGTATCTTTAGATCTGTCTAGATCTGAGTTTTCTAACTTTTTGTGCTCTTAATTACTATTAATTAATGATTTACATGCCAGTTTCACAATGATTTAATTTTTATTTTTCACCATATATTATTTTTGGACATAGACAGGGAACCGTGCATGCACAGTGGGAAATAAGCGGTGTCATCGCTTCAACTCAGTTAGAAATAAGCAGTGCCACCACCTGTTATCAACAATCAGGAAGCAGTGCTCATGCAGAACCACTCTATCAGTGACCCTCTGGAAGCGGTGCTAGGTAGGTCTTTCCAAACTTGTTTTTCAAAGTTTTTTGCAAAAAAATTGGTTGAGTTTCTTTCAGTTCTGAGTGTTTGGGTTTGTGTTAAAGAGATTTGAGTGCTTGAATGTCGAATTTGATGTGGTAAAAGGATTATTTTGTTGAAATCAAAGACCTAGGATAGATTCATATTTCCATTTTCTTGTATGCTTGATTTTGAATTCTTCGAAAGGGGTGTTGTTTGAGAGCTTAGAATCAGTTGGATCTCATTCTTATTCTTAGATAAATATGAAAAGAAAGACTTTCTTGATTGGTTGCTTGTTTTCATTTTTCATTAAAAGTTTGTGAAGGACTTCTTTTTGCTTTTGAAAAAGAAATTTTTTTGTTGAGACTTTGTTCATATATTATTGTTTGAGGATGAATTATTGGACCTATGATTAGCCTCATCAGCTTTTATATCGCATCTTTCTTCTCTTTGTTTTACATTCTGATCTCATCAAAAGAAAAATATTAGTGGTTTTAAGTTAGATCTTTCTAGTTTTTAAGAGAAAAAATGAAAAAGTATTGATTATACCTTTGATTGTGTTTTCTCTTTCTTCTTCGAAAAAGAGATCTTACCCTATTTTTCTTGCTTTCAAAATCAGTTTGAAGTTTTTTGCTTATTTTCTTTCTCAGAAAAAGTTTGGTTTAGTGTGGTTGTTTGGGAAAATTTTTGGTTTCAAAACGAAAATCGAAGAGAAAAATACTCACTCCTTCCCATAGGTAGGCATGTCTTGAATGGTAAAGTGAAAATATTTGCATTTCATATTTGCATGGCTTTACATTTCTGTTAGAATTCCATGCATTCACCTAACCGCTCAAGTTAAAATTAACGGTAGTTATAGGTCTAAAACTGTATATAAATTTGAGTGATAAGTTAGTGACATGTTCAGGCGTCATAAAACATAGGAGCTATCGTTATTTGCTTGCACTGCAACTCGAGACTCACATGGTTCTTCCACATACCATCGGTATATTGAACAACCTTTCACGTACCCTTGAGGTATATATAAAGGTACTTCACGTACTCGATTATATATTGGAAGGCCCATTGTGGAAGGTTGTGCATTAGATAACACTACTACCGATTTGAGCTCCCATGTACCTTGCGTATATTGGGAGACCCTACTAGGATTCCTTGTCCAACTGAGAAAAACCCTTTGGTATTCTTGTTAGGAGCAATACACTGAAAACACCACTCGGGGAGACCACTACGCATGTACCTTGAGTATATCGTGAGTTGTACCTTCTTGACAATCTTGGTGAGAGACTGACTACTTTGAGGTCATCCTATCACTTAAGTTTTCTTGTGGCTTGTAGCTTGAGTAGGAGAAGACTTTGTGCGATTTTCCCTAGTTTTGGAGACCCTAGGTTAGGTTTTAGTGATTTTTACAATCTGGCTGAGTTTCAGTCGAGACAATCCAAAAGAAACTAGGGCTTACTACTCGACTTTCCACCTGCAACAAGGGAAGGCCCAATGGAAGCCACAGACCAAGGAGCTGCAATTGGATCCCTTAGGGGGGGGAATCTAGTTGTATAAAGTGGAGTTCAATTCACTTCTTACATTACTCCCTTAGTTCAACAATCTCCTGCAGGTGGCACTTCTTTTCATTCTTCGATGGAAGGTCAGAATGATAGTATTAATGAAACTGAGTACGGCCTTGATGCTCCTTTCTGGAGAACCCCTATGGGTCAATCCATTTATGAGTTTAGGGCTATTAGACCCTATTTTGAAAACCCTCCTCTGAGTGAGGATGCATATAGAAGAATCCAAGAGTCACTTAGTCATGCTCGTAATTTTTAAGAGAGGATGGACGGGGTTTTGGCTACCCTTGTACCTCATAAAGAACCTATGTTAGCTCTTTTACCCATTTGACAGACCCATGACCTACTAGGTATATTCCTCTTTCTGATGATGCTCCATCTTGTGGTTTGTCTCCTCATGATCTGGGTCAAACCTCCAACCCTACAGTTTTAAATTCTAGGTCTGTTGCTAGTCCTCCCGTGCCCCCTATAGCTACGGGGGAATCCTCAACTCAAGTGGTGTACGTACCTGCTAACACCAGAGATCAACCTCCGATGTGACCTACATTAATAGTTAGTGGAGTTGTTACTAGTACTAGACATATCTCAAATGCAGGGAATTCCATAGTGTATGTTCCTCCTACCCACACCAATATCGTAAATCGTCCATCGAGTTCAAGCCAACCCTTACTGGTACAACCTGCAGTTAACCAGATTTCTTGGGGTTATGGTTACCCAGCAAATCAATTACTTGTAGTAAATATGAATTATCCACCTACATCTACAGGAACTATGTATTCCAGAATCCCTTACCCAGGAAACACGTTTACACCTTGGGGGTAACCTAATTTGTCCTACATGCTGGCAATGGGGGGAATGCCTATTCTTACTACTAGAGGTGCTAGAGGGCCACCTTATGGTGTCCCACCCTTTGGAGGTCCACCAGGAGGAGTCCCACCTGGAGAAGTCCCACCTTATAGAGGACCACAGCCTAGAGGACCACCTCCCGGAGGACCACCGCCCAGAGGACCACTGCCCGGAGGACCACCACCTAGGGGCCCACCTTCAGGAGGACCACCTTCTGGAGGTCTGCCACCTAGAGGACCACCTATTGGGGGTCCACCGCTTTGAGGTCCACCTTCTGGAGGACCACCACCTTGCAAACCACCACATAGCTGACCACCTCTTGGAGGCCCGCCTCCTTGGGGGCCACCTCCTTCAAGTGGATCTTCGGTAGGTTCATCATCTAATAAGCCAAATCAATAGCCCATATATTAGTCAGCTTATGGTCCTACTGGTACAGATATGCCTTATCAATATTACCAGTATGTTGAACCTAATCAACAATTACCTTTCTTGGAAACTTTGGACTTACATGATCTGTCCAAGTTGATAAATGATCCCATTCGACACAATCCTTCATGGCCCACTATTCTGGTAAAATTACCATCAGGCATTCCTAAGTTTGATGCAGATCAGGGAGATGATCCCAAGAACCATGTTATGACCTTCCACCTATGGTGTTCCTTGAAATTTTTGATGGATAATTTTGTTCGTTTAAGGATCTTCCAATGCACATTGACCGACACAGTTGTAAAGTGGTACATTGAAATTCCACAACATTCGTTTGTGGATTTTAGATCTATGGTAATTGTTTTCCTTACGCACTTAAAGCTACCCATTTGTTATGAAATGGGTACATATATTTTAATTTCACTCCGTTAGAATACCTCCATGCACATCTCGGACCATATCCATGAGTGGAGAAGGTAGAGAAGACTTATTGAAGCTCTGATCCCGGACCAACTGCTAGCTGATTGGTTCACTAAGTCCTTGTTTCCTCCTATCACCTAAGATGTTGCTATGGGTGGTGCTATTACTGAATAGAATGCTATCATTCATGCTCAGTATCTGTATTTGGTCTATTCCCAATCAATAATGTTGTATGACTAAATTACATAGGTTCCTCGCCCCATCATAGATCCCGCTAAGCCACCAACATAAACTCCTATTGATGGGGTGGTTGCTTCAATCCATCCCTCCTTGATAGAAAAACCTTCCAAGCAACCAAATGCTTCTACCACTTCTCCTTTGACTCCTACAGTTTCCACCGAGGTGAATGCTATTCAAAGTTCACAAGCACCGGACAATAAGAAAAAGGGAAAAGGTAAAAACAAGAAACCTAGAAACCAACAAGAGAATCCTAAACTGACGACCAATGAGAATGATAAAGGGAATAGGAAATCCAAATATTCCTGCTTATTGTGTGGAGGAGATCACTTCACGAAATAATTTCCTCATCGTGATGAGATTAGAAAATTTTTGAAGAGTAACCCCGCACCAGCAGTTCTTACTGACCCTTTTCCCTCTCAGTAGCAACTGATAGACCACATGTATAATCAAGGGACCTCAAATTCCATGGAAGAAATAAGAATTATGTCTTTCGATACCATAAATTTGAGTACTTGCAGTCAATAATATGACAAGAAAGTAGAGAATAAAGATGAAAATACTTCTTTCAAGAAAGTTCCTTCTAATAGTTCTCCTCCATCTTCATCTAACGGTCCTCTAATGATCGAAACACCTAATCTTTATTTAATTTTACGACCACCTAAAGCTAACCTCAGGAATTCCATGTTTAATCTCAATGCCTGAGCTGCAGAAATTTATTATTTTGTTGAATATTTAGCTCACGAACCTTGCGCGATGTCTACCCTTGAGGTACTCCATATTTGTCCAATGCAACATAAAAACTTTCTAGCAAATTTGGGGGCATTATACCCGGATAATACCAACTTGATTCATTTCAACGTGGAGAACTATAAATTCAGATTGCCTCTAGATTAGTTGGGAGAAACGTCCATAGGACCGTCCTGGATGAGGGATCTTCGACCTCATTCTTGTCTATAGCCTGTTGGAGAGCCATTGGTTCTCTTGAAGTCACAAAATCACCTACTACCTTAAAATATTTTGATGGACAAGGTTTTCAGCCCCATGGTCTATTTCCAGCACTTCTAGTCGAGCTTAGGGAAAAGACTGTTTCCATTCAGGTGGAAATAGTTGACGCCCCGTTAGATTACAATCTTTTATTGGGAAGAAATTGGTTTTATGCTATGATTGTTGTCACTTTGACAGTATTTATAACTCTCCAATTTCCACATATGGGGAAGATTGTGACTATTGAATAACTTGACTATTGTACACTAGATGTTACAACCCGTACGATGAATAACATACCTATGCTAGGTCACTCCCCTCCTCCTTATCAATCAACTATGATAGGTATGCTGAAAGAATCCACCCTCATGGGTGTGTTTCCATCAGCCCCTCCTAGTACATAACTGGCTATAGCACGAAGGGAAAAGAAATTGTTGATTCATCCTCCATTGGCCCACATGAAGCAATGTACAATGTTATCCAATCCATTTTCGATGACCATGTTGATGAACTTCATCTCGTGGCTTCAGATCCTTACCACCTGCCTTACTGGTTAGAACCCTCTCTTACCACTCTAGATTATCTCACACATGCTTTTCCTTCGGATGATTCCATCATGGAGATCATGAGTGAGAGTGGACCCGTATGGGAATATCATCACCATCGATATTATTTTCTTCCCAACGCCACTTCACTGGGTTTTGACCTTGAATCACTTATCAGTACTGATATTGTCACCCATTCGCAAACACATGTATTGTTGCAAAATACTGAATCCAAAGGAAATCTATGCAACATTACTAAAACAACCCCAATTGACATATCAGTTAGACCTGAAACCATTGAGCATGTTCACATAGGGCAGAACGGCTCAATGGAATAAACTGAAGCATATAGAGCATTATTCAAAGAATTTAGAGATATTTTTTCATGGACTTATGAAGAGATGCTTGGGTTAGACCCATCTATTATGGTTCATGAAATTAAAACCTACCCCACAGCAAAACCTGTCCGGCATAAGTTACATCAAGTCCATCCCTGGAAGGCTGCGATTATTAAAGCTGAAGTAAAAAATATTTTGAAGGAAGGATTTATTTATCCTGTACCCCTGACAGAATGGGTATCTAACAATATCCTTGTGAAGAAAAGGTAGGGCATCATTAGAGCCTATATCGATTTTGGAGACCTGAACAAAGCTTGTCCTAAGGACAATTTTATGACTCTGCATATCAATCATATTATCGACAACTATGCTGAAAGTGTCATCTTATCATTCATGGATGGCTTTTCTGGCTATAATCAAATTGAGATATTTCCTGTTGATCAGCACAAAACAACATTTAAATTTCCATGGGGAACTTTTTCCTGTAGGAAGTTAACTTTTGGCCTCAAGAACATCGAAGCTACATTCCAGCATGCCATGTCCTATGTGTTTTATGATATTAAGAACATCATGGAACCGTACCTTGACGATCTCCCAGTGCATTCACAGCAATGGGAAGACCACCCTGGGCATCTTAGAGACATTTTTCTGAGATGTCATCATCATAACATACGGCTCAATCCATACAAATGTGTTTTTTGCATTGAGACAAGACATCTCCTTCGATTTTTAGTTTCTAAGGATGGAATCTAGATTGATCCACTGAAGATTGCTACTATATTGGCCCTACCTACCCCAACAAACATTGTTGAGATCCAAATTTTGCAAGGGAAGGAAAAATTTCTCCGTCATTTCGTTTGCAATTTCATTGAAAAAATGCACAGTTATATGCGCCTCCTAAAGAAGAACACTCCATTCTTCTGGGATGACCAAGCCCAACGATCCTTTGATAATCTCAAGCATGCTCTGACTCATTCACTTGTGATACACCCCCCAAATTATTCAAAGGAATTTCTCTTGCATGTTGTTGCCTCCACTACTACTATTGGAATATTTCTAGCTCAGGAGGATCCCAACGGTCAGGAACACGTGATATATTACGCCAGTAAGAATCTCATTGATTGTGAAACTCGATACTCGCATGTGGAGAAGTTAGCATTAGCGACGATCATTGCTGTTCAAAAAATTCATCATTACATCTTGCTTCGCACTACCATGATACTTGCATATCAGAACCCTATGTACTACTTCTTGACACATTAGGTGCTAGGGGGAAAATATTCTCGTTGGATTGTCATCCTACAGAAATTTGACCTTGAGTTTTTCAAGGCCACTTTGAAGAAATCCTTGGTCTTTGTAGAGTTGATGTGTGACCTTCCCTGTGATTTGATGGATACTAAGCCCAGTGATTCATTTCTAGATGAATTCCTGTTCTTGATAAGCAAAACTGATCCATGGTATGGAGATTTAATCATTTATCTCCAAACTCAAATATTTCAGCCCAATATATCTCGTGGCGATCGTTGTTGTATCCGTCACCATGGAAAGTACTAACTCATCTTAAATGATACATTGTATAGACATGGTATCGATTCCATTCTCCAATGATGCCTTACACATGAACAGGATGAATAGGTCCTTAATGATTTCCACTCTAGAGAATGTGGCGGTCATATTTTTGGGATGGCTACATCCGAGAAAATCCTTCTCGATGTCTATTTCTGGCCTTCAATATTCAAAGACTAACATGAGGCTATAAATAAATTCCCACCCTGCCAGCATTTCTATCCGAAAAAGCACACCCACCTGACTCCATTACACCCCGCCATTGTAGTTGGCCTTTTTTCCAAATGGGGTATTGACTTTATGAAGTGTAATCCTACCTTAGCCGGGGGGCATGGTTACATCATTTTAGCCATTGATTATTTCACAAAATGGGCTAAGGCTATGCCTACGTATGCATAGGATGGTGAGACTGTCACCCTCTTCTAATTTAATCACTTGATATCTATGTTTGGAGTCTCATAGTCTATAGTCACTGACCATGGAGCACATTTCTGGAATCAGATGATGACCGAGTTAAGTACCAAGCTAGTATTTTTCCATGAAAACTCAACCCCTTACTATCCATAGGCTAATGGTCAAGTCAAGGCCATTAACAAAGTTTTAAAAACTATGCTGCGGAGGATGGTTGGAGATCATAAATCCAACTGGCACGTGACTCTCTTTTCTACTCTTTGGGCTTACAAGACTTTGGTAAAAACAACAACTAGTTTCACACCGTTCTAGTTAGTTTACGGAGTAGAAGTTATCCTTGCTATCCAATGCTAGATTCCATCAATAAAACTTGCAGTAAAACTTCTGCCAAACACTTCCACGGAGGAAGAGAGATTTCAATACCTAACTAATCTTGACAAAACTAGAAGAGATGATGCCTTAGCTAATGAATCACATAAGAAATGTGTCAAGGCCTAGTATGATAAATCTGTTCAGCCTCGTGTTTTCAAATAAGTTGACATAGTTCTGACCTACGATCAAAGACATGATAAACTACGTAAAGGGAAGTTTGATTCAATGTGAATGGTCCCTTCGTCGTCAGTAAATTTTTATAGAAAAGAGCTTATGAGCTTGTGGACTATGACTAGATACGCTCCGGGAAACCTCGCAATGGGTTGTACCTGAAGAGGTACTATGTTTAAATTATTTTTTGTATGGCACCTTGTATATATGTATATTTTGGGTTTCAGTGTCTTATGTATTGATTTAGTATGGTGTTGATTTTAGTGTCCAAACTGTTTATACCATGTTTTGTTTATGTAGATCAGATGGCTTTTTACGGCTTCACTGATGGTGCTTGTCGTCATACCCTAAACCTTGCTTTAGGTGCTTGGGTTCGCTATTCCCTGGATCATGACTTGATCAGTTCAAGAGTGGTTTGTATTGGTCCCACTACCAACAGCATCGCTGATTATCAGGCAGTAATAGGTTTACTCACCGAGGCTGCATCTTGAGACATTTATAACTTCGTAGTGTTTATGGATTCGCAATTAGTGGTTTGTCATCTAAACCATGTTTATACCATTAAAAACCTTGTACTCCTCTGTTTATTTCAGAGAGTGCATTTATTAGAGAGGTCATTTGAGTGTATCAGTTATAGGCATATCCCTCAGTCAAATAATACAGTTGTTGATTTGTTAGCAAACTACATCCTAGACTGGTATATTTTCCCATTTATAACTTGTAAAATAAACATGCCATCATTGTAAAATAAACTGTAAATGACACATAAATCTCATGTAAATATGATTTCCATTTGAGACATATAAACACTGATAATAAGTCTGTGTATATATATATATATATATATATAAGTGTTTTTTACAAAAAAATGTGGTCACGAGACCTCATCTAAAGCACTATGGCTTTCAGGAAATACAAAATCACATGAAAAAAACCTGAAGTTAGTCAACTTTCAGTAGTATAGCATTCATTACCCCATTTAATGATGCTCATCGTAGCACATGATGGCCCATGCTACCCTACAAAGCAGTCAGCTGAAGTGACTTGGCACTCTTGCAGTGTGTCTCTGATATCTCATGGGGAGGTCATCACCTCCGTGAACATATTGAGCTCCAACTCGTTTATCCGTAAGAGAGGATCCTCTAGGTCGTGTACCACCAACATCTGCATGTAAATATTTAGGTCTTGTTACTACCCATAGAAAATATAAAATATAAAAATATAAAAACATGATCAACATTTTAGGGTTTTTCTTCTTACCAATATCTCTGCACTGAGCACCAAGTGGTAATGGTAGATCAAGGTTGCCTCTGAAATCTATCCCTGCATATGCATAATCCTCTATCATGAGGATCTGCTCACGCATCCAATGAAATAAACCGGTCTCAAATTTCACCTTGGCCCTACCACCTCCTCTATGGGCCATGATCTCTACCCACCTCAGTATGTGTGGGTCTCTAGTCCTAATATCAGTGCATATCACTTGGGGCCTCATGAGAGGCACCCTCTCGAAGAAGAAGCAGGCTAAAATGGACCCACGCCCAAACTGCTTTAGTTATCCTTACCGACATTTCATTTGTTGATCCTTGAAAACAAGAAGAAGTGCTTCTTCCCAGTTGAAAACCATACTTTCCATAGCTTCTAGGTCATACAACATATGTGCTTCAGATTCCTGATGAGGCCCTTGGCTTCCAGCCAGCCTCTACATAATGAAAAAAATAGTGCAAAGTGGCATATCCACCACAGCCCAGATGGGAATCTTCTTACCTGACATTTTCATGCCAGGCTGACAATGATGATAAATCAACTCCTGAGTAGTCACATCCCATCCTCGGGAACCAATAAGAGAGATAGGGGACCCTTGTATGGACATCCCTGTCAATAAGTAGATGTATTCCACCTCTATCGTCAAAACATGAGGTCCTACCTCAAAGTGTTGCTGCTATGGGTTCCACATTTGTAGAATATATTCCAGTAAGCGGTGGTGAAAAACCATACTTGGGGTCTGGAAGAACATCAGGAGGCCACAACCCTGTAGGGCACCCACACAACCTGCATTTCTTACAGCAAGGGCATCATCGTCGTCATGTTGTCTTTCATTCCAAATAACCATTTTTTTATTTGATAAACCTGCCAAAATTAATTAAAAATCCATTTAGAAGCATTTCCAACCATTAAATTTGCTTATAAACTTTTATTTTGGCCGAGCCATATGTTTTTTGAATCCCACAGACAACACCACCTCTACCTAGTTAATAAAGAAGGGTTCCACCGCTTGTGTCAAACTGAAAAAATGCGATTTCTTTCGAGCATGACCTTTCTCGTAAAGGCCAAGCGTGGTGCACGAATTTGATAAGTTAGGTTTGGACTATGAGCTCAAAAAACCATGCATTAGAGGAATTTTGAGGTCTAAAATGGGCCTCCTAAGGAAAATAATAAAATAATTGTTAAAATAATAAAATAATATTTATTAATTTTGGAGGAAGAAAGAAAAAAACTACTTTTTGTGTTCATATTTTCGACATATATCCATATGTTCTTACTCAAATTTTGATTGGAAGAGATCATTGGATGTGGAATTTGATTCTGCATCCAACGAGTACCCACAATGCATACTTTTGACGGACCTCGCTACCCCAAAAACAAGAAATACCTGAAAAAATGTGACGATGACATCATCATCACATTTTTTCAGGTATTTATTGTTTTTGGGGTAGCGAGGTCCATCAAAAGTATGCATTGTGGGTACTCGTTGGATGCAAAATCAAATTCTACATCCAATGAGCTCTCTCAATCAAAATTTGAGTAAAAACATAGGGAGATATGTCGAAAATACAANATTGAAATTCTATTGGTTCTTGAATTCCAACTCACAAGAACTTATTGTTGGCACGTTTTCTTATAAGGCCCATTTTAGACCCCAAATTTCCTCTAATGAAAATTAAAAATTGGAAACCAGGAAAAGAAAGAGGATGGCTTTAGCTTTTACTTGGATCCGACAATGTGAAAAACGGATGGTGGATGCTCCCGTAATCTCTAGTTGAACTTTTGGCTCCAAATATTGTAAAATGTTCTCAGGGTTTGGTAAATAGTAAAGAAGTTGGTTTTTAAGTATTTTACTTATCTTTTATAACCTATTTTTAGGGTTTTAAATGTTTTAAAATCATTTTTTATAAAATACCCTTTAATATAGTTCATAAAAGTCATTTTTTTGAATATTTTGGGAAACTAATGGTCATTTTTTAAGTCTTGCAGGGGAAGGAATAAGAAGTAAGGACTATGGGGAAGTTCTTTTTTGACTTTTTCATACTTTTGGAAAATGGAAAAATTCCCTGAGCATCTGTTTTGATACTTTGATCGCACTCCCAAAACCCAGTATCAAAGTTCCAAGTCTTTTTCTGATTCTTTTTTGGCTCATAAAAACCTTTTATCGTGAAAAGAGACCTAATGGATTCTCGTTTAAACTCTTTTCAGACTCCCTAAATATGAAAATATGGTCGATTACTTCTCTTCTTCATACTCGTAAAAGTATTTTAAGATTCATATCTCCGACGTTAGGTTATCTTTTTTTCGATTCGGATAGACTATTTACGAAAAAGGAACACTCCAGCCAATCATGATTGGAAGAGTTCTCTTGGGTATTATTTTATACTTTTTCGAGCCCTAGAGACTAAATCATATGAAAAAGGATCCTTTGGAGTCTTCTTCTATCTTTGTTTAGACTCCTTAAACGTGAATGATACCGACTTAACTTTTAATGGACTCGTTAAACTAAACACTAAGAGACCCTTTTTTGGGAACGAACCCCTATTTTCTCAGGTTTGTAAAATGTATGCGAATGGAATTGTGTTTGGACAAGCTATAACGAGTGTTTTTTACCCTCTTTGAACTCCTAAAAATGAAAAGAGGGACTCATAAATCATGATGGGGAAATTAATGGAAGGGAATTATTTCATTTTGCAAATAAAATGATAGTTGTTTGTCACCTTTGAACATGGCACTTGTTTGCATTTCATTCAGTCAATTGGGTAAATTAGCTTGCCTCTGAGTCGATCCAATTTCGTGAGTCATGTCAATCCTTTGAGTCTTTCCAAGAAATGCATTTTCTTATGTCGTATTGTGTTCTGCCTTGTCAAGTCAATGCTTCCAAGTCTTTTGTCGTGATGTCTGATGTTCAAAGGGATGTTAGAATTTTATCTGTACAGTTAAAACAACCTTGTGTCAGTACTTTTGAGTCATTTTGATGGTTACATTATCTATAACATTCTAGAACTTTGTTTTAAGTTTTGTGTCGTTGATGTGGGATTCATTATGGCCCTCCTTTGACGCAATTACTCCTATCGACATCATCTCATCATCCAAGAATTAGTCTTAGAAACAAAAAGATATTACCTTGAGGTCTGTATGCCTTAATGATAGTTTCTCTAGCTATCAACATAGGTTCACATCATTGACCTTTGATTAAGAGATTCCACTAAATGTTCGATGTCAAAACATCTATTCACACTTAGTAGATTCTACTAGGGTACCTTTGGAATCATTGACATCAATGGTGATCTCCCCCACACTTGTTAATGGTTCACATCGTTGATCAATAATCATTAGAGCAAATTTAAACTCAAAATGGGCCTTTTAACTCTAATTCAAATTCCATGTCATCATGTGTTAGCCAATGAAATTACTTTAAATTTGAAATACAGTATAGGTCTTAAACAGTTTTTTAATATAAATTTGGGGATAGGTATCATAAAAAAAACTACTTTTTTTGTTCGTATCTTTGACATATCTCCCTGTGTTTTTACTCAAATTTCAATCGGGAGAGCTCGTATCCACTCGGCATACTTTTGATGGACCCCGCTACCCCAAAAACAAGAAATACCTATTTTTGGTATTTCTTGTTTTCAGGGTAGCATGATCTAACAAAAGTATGTCAAGTGCATACTCATTGGATGCGTAATTTATTTCCACATCCAACAATCTCTCTCGATCAAAATTTGAGTAAAAACACATGGAGATATGTCGAAAATACAAACAAAAAAGTAGTTTTTTTCTTTTTTTCCTCCAAAATTAATAAATATTATTTTATTATTTTAACTATTATTTTATTAATTTTTTTTAGGAGGCCCATTTTGAGTAGAAATTTCCTCTAATGCAAGTGGTTTCTACCATGTTTGACTTTAGATCATTGTAATCACATGGGTAGAATCGTACTTTGTGGAAGACGAGACGAAGACCCTGGGTATTTGTTGAAAATCACTCATAGCTTTCTCCCTAGGTTGCGATGCAATATATTATATGAAGTACCAGCATGGATCCACATTTGTATGGTCATGGATATGCTCAAATTTGTGTATGTATGACATCGATATTCATTGTATCTCTATTAGCTATTTCCAACTTCGAGTCCTCTATCACATGGATCTACATTGTATTCTAGTAGCCATGTTTGTTTATCTCTCTCATGGATCTGCCTTGTATTGTTCTGCAGCCATGATGAAGAAACATTTTCTGATGAGTCAAAAGTATTGATGTATTGCAGATGTTTGGTTGATGATCTATGATCAAGCTAGCTCTTGCCTTGAAGTGATAACATTCTCTTTCAAATCTATCTCGTATCGTATCCCTCTAGCCTCATGCTTTGGGGGGGATTCTGTTACACCTAAATCTCGTCATCAGCATGTGATGAGATCCCAAATTATGAAGCAAGAATATTGGTTTGGACATCAAATCTACATATGAAAATCCAACACCGCCTCTACCCTTTATTAAAAAAGTGGTACATTCTTCAACACCTCCTGTAATGTGTTGACAGTAAGTGGTGGCACCACCTTTACCCTTTGATCAAGGTGCAGTTTTTCCCTATCACCGCTCTATCTCAAATAGGAAGAAGCGGTGCCCTTGGTAAAAAGTGAAAAAAGACAGTTTCTTATGAAGCTTCTCGAAAGAAGGCTTCGTGGCACCCTTATCCCTGATCACTAGGGCCAGTTGGTCTTGAGATCCATCCTTGTAGGATCTCCTAGCCACCTCACCCACCAATTTATCAACCATCTCTATCCATTCCAAGCCTATAAAAATAGGCTCATTCTCCATGGTTGGAGAGAGAGTAAAGTTATGTTGTTGCTTTGATATTCTATCCTAAATCAGAAGACTGAGGTTGAGGGAGAAAGTTGGAGCTATTGGGGATGAGATGTTGGATTTGTGAAGGACTACATCGACACTAAGGCATAGGTTGTAAACTTCTTCTCTATTATCTAATGAAAAATGTGTTCCTTTCCCATGAAATATATTGTGTCATTATAGTATGTTTGATTATCGAATTCCTTAGTCATGAATTTAGAATAGTGGATTATATTTTGGTTCTATTTGATCTTGTTTGTTGTTTTCTTGTGATTATGCAGGTATATCCATGAAGGATCATCTTTACAGGAAACAACTATACTAGTACATCAAACAGGCTTGATTCCAGATATCCAACCATTCTAGGGAATGTCTTCAAATCCTGTCATGTACCATTTGTTCTAGATTTAAACTATTCAGACTAGAGGAACAACTCCTGTCTGCAGGAGGTGAAAAATTCCTAGCTACAGAGTCCCTGTGGGATATGGGCGGCACAAAGTTCAAGAAATAATATGATTTTCTTTCTCAAAGGCATGGTGGAACTACAAGGGAATCCCAAACCTAAGGGAGAATGCTCAGCATGGGTGCCAAATGGAAAATCATGATCTATGTAGGGAACCCATGAGTGGGAAATATATACCACTGACATAATGCTGCTTCTAGTAGAAGTGTGAAGGTTTTGTAACATTATGAAGTGGGTTCATATCTACAGTTAAGGTGACATGGTCATAGGACAATGCATGACGAAAGCACAAAATTGATCCTATCTATATGTCAGTTCAAAGGTATACCTATTATAGGCACAAATGGGTCAATGCCTCAACAAAAGTGCACCCAAAATGAGTCCTTACACATCAATATTAGGCCAAAACAACTCAAAATATTTAATAAAACTCCAAACTATAGTTTAAGTGGGTAAAACTTTCAAAATAAATTTGATAAATAGTAAACATTGAAATTTTTACCATACCATTTTTTTTTACCACAAATAGTGCATTTCGATCCATTTGTACTACGAATTTCAACTGTCGATTCTGGGAGCTAGGAGAACGAAATTGCGAGATGTCACGACCAGGTAGATCCTCATCTCATATCTCATCTATTCCATGTATTTATTTTCATTTTCCATGGTGTGTTTTTTAGTTTTAAGTAACCATAAATGGGTTCCCAGCCCACGCAGGTCACAAGCTATTGAGTCATGTATAGGGCACGATGTAGGAGGGAAAAGCATAGCCTTCCCATAGGTATGCACCACTTTTACCAAGAAAAGTGGCTTATGGGGCCATGTATACCCAATTTAATGGAAAACTATTATCAAAATTGAATGTTTTTGGCAGGATGGTGCTAGAATAGAGTGAGCGTGAATATGAGGACATGGATAGAGAATCCCATCAAGACATAAACACCTAAAACTATATAAAGAGATGTGGATTGTAGAATTTTTTTAAGCTTGGGAGTTTGAGGGCCCAAAAAAGACCTCTACAAATGTTTTTTGACTATTGGGACCAACACACAAAGTCTTTTTAGCTAGATGGAATGCCACTAAGACTAGACTTAGAGGGCATCTACCACATTACCGTACTATCTTCTCGAGGCAAGGTAGTAAAATTGTGATCTCGAGGGGTAGGTGGAGGCTTCACCGTTGAGGAGTATATAGTTGTTTATTTTCTTTTGGATATTGAGAAGATCAAAATCCACCTTTCAGCGAACTCATCCAAAGCCTTAGTCTCAAGGTTATAGTTCTGGTACTAGTTAGGATAGTAGGGTTGGAATCACTTCATTAAGTCTCCAGGACTCTGATGTTCTATTCAGTAGATTGTATGAGACCTATAGTGTACAAATGAAGCACATCATTGTTGAACGCTATGAAAAAATAGCTGACATATTGCAAGCTCGGTAGGGTAAAGAACTTTGGGTTCACTAGCATACTTAGAACTTTCTTCGTCGAGCGGGTATCGGTCCTTATCCCAATATTCGTTGTTCATCCCCATAATCTATGATATCCATCCCAAACCTGTTGGGAGGAGGCGATGTGGAGGTTAGAGGGAGGCTAGACACCCAGTCCTTTCCCACCAAATTTCTACCACTGGTGGCGACGACAGATCATGGTCATGAATGACTATCCCTATGGAGGGATCGACTTCTGCAGAGACCTAGACATGGCACTACCATCAGGGTCCACATACCGTGTTATAGGTAAAAATACCAATTTTTTTTTGAATTATTTGATTTTTTTGTATGTTTGATATAATGGAATCCAAAATATCTTTTTGGTTGTTTCACGTACTGATATTGATCATGTAAATGCAGATGTGGGTCCGAGATGATGGGATGGTTTCCCTTGAAATCATTGAAGGGGACAATGGGATGATATAATGGGTGCAGATGTGGAGCGTACACTCCAAAACATACATGGAAACCTTACCAGGTTTACACATAGGGTATCCATGGTGCAAGTCAAAGACTTGCCGGAGGCTATGCAGAGACATGTAGTAGGAGTACCCCATCTGTGGGGTAGGCTCCTCTAGAATTTTTCCAATGTAGTTGTTTCTTACCATGATCATCAATGCATTCCATAGGCATAAATTCCTACATAGACATTTTGTATCAACCGTATAGTTTTTGGTGGCTTAAAGCCCCAATTTTGTATCATGATATTTTATACTGTGACACCATTTTGGAGTATATTTGGAAATAAAAAAATTATAGTGATCGACTTGATGTATTTACATGTAAATGGAATGTGTATGCTTCATTACTGATGTAACAATTTCCAGTCTAAAGTGTAATTTGCATAAGAATCGACAACATGATTGTCAATCCTAGGTATATGAGTGTATGTTATGTAGTCAAATTTACGTTCTAACAATATTTCCCATAATAATATTCATAATAACGTAGGATATATGATATGATACACTTCATTTAACTATGCCATAACTAGGTATGAGTCAAGGAAGACTTCAAGAAATCAAATTCCATTGGATATGCCATCAGACAGTAGCTCAATCACAACACTATATTCAGAAACAATGTTTGACGATGGACGAAGACACACAACTCTTGAAGACACTACATGCCCCTCAAATGTATAGATGACCCAAGCATTCGAAGATGATTTCTAGGTATGGCGGCTGACAACATCAGCGTATCCTAATTATACAAAAGACCCCATTGAGATCTTTCACAATAAAGGGAATCATGTCAATAAATCAAATCGCTACAAGGAGACCAAAAGAAACTATGCAATTGTACAATAATATACAAGATTTTAGCCTCGGCTAAATGCTAGGCATAGTAGTTTTTAAGATAGAAGGAATTTCTAGGATCCTCCAAAGAATTCCCTTCATAATCCTCTATCTTATATGTGCCTTTCTCGAACACATGTTTCACCACACAAGGTCATGCCACATAGGGTTGAACTTACCATCCCCTAATGGTACAGGAGGACCAAGTGACCTTCATTAAATCTACGCGGATGAACAAAATTATCATGCCAAGCCCTAACATGATGCTTATTAATATCTAGAGACACTATGGGATCTCAACGTTGCTCATCAAGGTGCTCTAAGTGGGCTAAGCATTCTTCCAAAGGAGAAATCTCTAGTAAAATATCTATGGCTACTTTCAATGAGGGAATTTCGCATTCAACCGGTAAAACCAAATCCACCCCATGTACTAGTTGATATGGAGAAAACAAGGTGGCAGTCTTGACTATGCTTTGGTAATCCCACAAAGTAGGGTAAAGAATAATGTGACAGTTGGTCTGTCTTTGTGTAATGGTTCTTTACATAATCGAGTTAAGGTATTTTTTCACTACTTTGACATTTCCATTTGCTTGAGCGTAATGAGAAGAAAAGTATTATTTCTTATACCCCAATTTCAAAGATAGTTTGTCCATCATCTTATTCTAAAAGTGAATTCCATGGTAAGTAACAAGATCTCTTGGGATACCAAACCGAGTGATGATCTGATTGAATACAAAATGAGCGCTCATATCACTGTTGGATTTAATAGTAGGCATAGCCTCTTCCCATTTTGTGAAATAATCCATGAACACTTTGATGTGGTGGTGCCCCCCAGCTGAACCTGGGTTGCAATCCGTAAAGTCTACCCCCCACTTGGTGAAAGGACCAAAAGTGATAATAGGATGTAATGGGGTGAGATGCAATCACACATTTCATGCAAACACCTAGCAAGGGTGGCACTACATGGCCTCATTAATGCAATATTTGAAGATCGACGACTAGTAATAACCCACTCTCTTGATCTTTTGAGTTGTATAAATCCTAGATAAATGATCACCATAATTCCCATTATGGAAATCATTGAGCATAGTCTCAACCTCATCATGAGTAAAAAATCAACGCAAAATGGAATCCACTATACGTCGATATAATGTGTCACCTATAATAAGGTATTTATTATCATTATTTCGTAAACACCAACATTTATCTCAAAAGAGATGAGGAGGAGCCTTCAAAGTCTGAAGGAATATAGTGATTTCACCATACCTAGTGTCCACAGTCAAAATGAGGAATATATTCTCATCTACAAACGAGTCCTCATGAATCTCATCTTCATCCAAACTAGGGAGATTTGACATGAGCTCTGCAAAAATCAACAATTTCTTCGA
The DNA here is from genome assembly GCA_001517045.1 of Pseudotsuga menziesii. NCBI lineage: Eukaryota > Viridiplantae > Streptophyta > Pinopsida > Pinales > Pinaceae > Pseudotsuga > Pseudotsuga menziesii. Next base: position 1,230,260 of record LPNX010286211.1, on the reverse strand, counting down.
CTTTGCCGAATAAACTCAAGATCGAATTCTTGCGAAATGATAATCCATTTATTGTACTTTCCCCCTATCATTCGTCTAGTCAAGACAAACCAAAATAGATTGATATGAGCTATTACCATAGTATTGAAAAGCAATGTATAATTCCTTCACCATTATCCAGCATGAATAATCGCTAAGGATATCTTCTCAACGTGAATGTATCAAAGTTCTACATCAATGAGATTTCAACTAAGATAGTAGATAACATGCTCTTGGAACTCATCATCCTCTTGAACCAAAAAAATCCCAATCATCTCTTTAGACACGACCAAGTATAATAGGAAATCATGGATATATGAGGTGGACTAAACACAGAGTCCAATGCCAAGGATTTCTTAAGTGCATCAAAGGACTCATGTGCTCACCCATCCCATGCAAACGGAGCATCCTTCTTCAAAAGGAAAATAAAACCCTTGGACAAATTGGAAAAATTGATGACAAATATCAGTAAGAAGGTAGATATCCCTTGGACTCTTTGAAGATGTCTAATCATGCACGGGGGAGACAGTCGTAGTATTTCCTCAATCCTTAGAGGATTGACCCTAATCCCCTCCTTAGAAATGATAAACCCTAATAACCAAACTACTTTCACACAAAATATGCACTTTGCGGGTATAATCGGATTTCAAAACGGAAACATATTTCAAAAACCAAGCGCAAATGGTCTAGATGATCCACTCCTAAATGAGAGTGAGCAGCTAAATCGTCCAAGTAAATTTCGATAATATGTGTCGAGCACCCTAAATGCAGATAAGTTATTATCAACACACAGAGCTTACGAAATTCATTGTCAACCCGAGGAAGTCTTTTGTTTCAAAGGGTAAGTGCACAATATATGCTAAACACCAAATCGTTGTAGTGAATACTGTTCTTAAACAACTATGTTCATCCTTCAACTTTGTATGATCCCACCAATCTTCTAACTCTACAATTTCAACCTCGTCCTTCTATGTATCAACCAGAAATGAAATTAACAGTTACTGACAGAAAGGAAATCCTATTCACAGCCCAAATGAAAGGAATTGCCTATTGATCTAATCACACTCGGAATCTGTAATCATAAATTAACTGTAATCTAGAAATTCAATTGTGACAGATCAAGCTCAGCTATTCTAAGAATTGAATTGCAGAAATAAAGATCAACACTTATAACAATCAATAATTACAAAGGGTTCGTGGGATATCAACCTGAAACCATGAGATGAATAGAGCTGTGTACAGCTATTGAATAAATTGCATAAAGACTATCTACTCAGTCGACTGTTACGCTGTGACAGTTATCGATCTTAAGAAATGCAATACTGTAAATCACACATACTACTGCTGCGCACACAGAAAATATGATTAACGAAACATCACACAACCACAAATTAAAAGATCCTACCTTAACTCAGCAATCTCTGTGGAAGGCGGGCCCAGCCTTCACACAGAGATGCTGGATGAACAATGTACAGCTCCCTTAAACCAGCAGTACTCTTTGTATTAAAAGAAAGAATTATTACAGATTGCTCCCACCGTTAATACACTAAATGAATTAACTATTTTCCAACCCCCCTGGGTTGAGACATCCTTCTGCATTTATACATACAAGCGATAACATCCAATCCTATTACAAAGGGCAGCCATGAAGATCTCTGATCTTCAGGCGCCCTGAATAACACCGGTTGTTACAAGACGTGGCATGATACAATTATAGAAAGTGCGAGAAGACTGTTGACTGGCCTAGAAGTGGCGATCTTCTCAGATCGCTATAATATTTGAGCAGCTACACTGGAGATCCCTCGATCATAGCACATTCTGTTATGGCTACTCTGACCGGCTCTTGTCTGGAATGTCACGTGCCTCAATCGATGATGGACAGGTTGAGGATCCCTTTTGTGTCACGACCATCCCTCGTCCCTAGACTTGTTCAGCTCCATTCCCCTGTATTCTGCTCATCTCATATTATCTTCATACATCACACACATTAGCACAATTTCAAGAGATAAATAGCCTTAATTGTCACAAGAATAAGCATTAATAAGGTAGAACAATAATCAGTCTTACCTTGACAATTTAGGGAATAAAGGTGAAGAAAGCCGGTCTGATTGGCATGATAAGCAGTGTAAAACAAGGGAAGAAAGGTGATTAAAGGTGGTTAAAAAGGGACCAAATTTGGACTCAACATCTCCCCCCAACTACCCTGTTGCATGTCCTCATGCAACACCCTGCTTCACTCAGAATCTGAATCCTGCATTGAGCTCTGTTCGTGGAGAGAAGAAAAATTGTAGAGAAACTCAGGTTTCTTATCTGCCTTCAGAAAACCTCTGTGAATAACCCAGAACTGCCAATATTTCTGCTCCTATGCCCTAGTCATGGAAAAATCCCTGTTGTATGGTTTTGCTGGCCACCAAATAAGAGGAAATTTGAACTTTAAACCCAGCCAGTTAACTCCACATTCCTTCATACACCCTACATAACCCTTGACTCTTGAGAGTGCATGTTTAAAATTTTTAAAGCAGTAGGGGTCCCTGCTTTTCAGTGCAGAGGAGGCAGCCTGCCATCTGTGCCGGCTGCCATCTAATGCAACCTGCTGCTGCCTATAAATAGATTTGGTACATGTGGAGATTACCTCCTCCTGCAGTTTCATGATGTGTTGCTCCTGGGAAGGAATGGAAAGAAAACTTTTATACCGAGCCAAGAGAATGCCAGGATTCTGGGGTTCACTATGGATCCATAAATTAGTATAGCCTTCATTGTGGGAAAAGGTCTGAAAAGACCTTTCCCAGTGAACATGATTGTTCACAAAAGAGGCAAATGCTCGTAGCTGAACATCTCCTGCGAATGGAACAGGATTTGAGTGCCAATCCATAGGGCATGCTATCTCGTGCAGGTACAGTTCACATAGCAATTTCTGCTCTTCAAAGTTGCTCCCAAGAAATGTCTCCAAAATTTTTTCTGAGGTTGCAATTTCGAATAACCTCCCCTCCTGTACAGCTTTTAATTTGAACCAGACAAACTGCTCGAAAAGAAACACTGGATAAGAGGAAGAGGGCTTCCTAGTGCCTATGAGGTCTCGGGATAGGTCATACATTTGATCCTTATCCTTCTGCATGGATGAGAGTTTCTTCAATTTCTTTATCTCCTACTGCAGCTCCTCTACCTGAACTCTGTGGCCCATACGTTCTTCAGCCCCCTGCTCTTCCAGCGCTCTAATAATTCTCTTATGCTCATCCAACGCAATTGTCTTTTTCTGGTTTTCTTGCACCTGACTTCTCCATTTAATTACTTCCATCCTCAAGGATGAAACTTCTGCTGTAAGATCTGAAATCTCCTTTTTATAATGTTCCTCCTGTTCTGGACCCAAATCAATAAAATTTCTGCAAGGGAGGAGTATTGTCTCTTGTGAGACAGTGTCTTCCTGCACTTCTTCTATGAGAGTTGCTGGTTCTTGTGTGACAGCAACATCCCCTGGATTTCCTTCCATAACTGTGATTGATGCTTGTTGAGACACTGGTTCTTGTGTAACAGTGTCTTCTCCCTGATCCATCTGCATTTCTAAATCTGATTCATGTGTTGTTGGTTCTTGTGTGACAGCAACATCTTTCAAGCTCTCCTTAGCATCAACCTCCATTGCTTTTAAGGACACTGGTTCTTGTGTGGCAGTGTCTTCCTCCTGCATTCCTGGATTCAATTCTTATGTTGCTGGTTCTTGTGTAGCAGCAACACTTTTCAAACTCTCCTCAGGATCCATCTCCATTGCTTTTGGGTACACTGGTTCTTGTGTGGCAGTGTCTTCCTCCTACATTCCTGGATTCAATTCTTGTGTTGTTGGTTCTTGTGTGGCAGCAACACTTTTCAAACTCTCCTCAGGATCCATCTCCATTGCTTTTGGAGACACTGGTTCTTGTGTGGCAGTGTCTTCCTCCTGCATTCCTGGATTCAATTCTTGTGTTGCTGGTTCTTGTGTGGCAGCAACACTTTTCAAACTCTCCTCAGGATCCATCTCCATTGCTTTTGGGGACACTGGTTCTTGTGTGGCAGTGTCTTCCTCCTGCATTCCTGGATTCAATGGTTGTGTTGTTGGTTCTTGTGTAGCAGCAACATCTTCGTTCCCCTGCTCTTGAGATTGGATATCTTCCCCATCATACAGCTCTTCCTCCAGGACCTCAGTGTCACCTGAGGCTATTGTCTGTTCATCCTCACTACACTGTATATCGGGGATGATATCTATCCCTGGATCATCTTCTGTTTGAAATTCAGGAATTCCCAAGGATGTTGGTTCTTGTGTGGAAACATCCTGGATTACCTCTTCATCCTCCTGTGGGTGTAGTTCTTCTCTAAGATTTGTATCATGGGAACATTCTGGGTTTACAGTATCAAACTCTTCCTTGGGTTCCAGAGTGTCCTCCCTTCCAGATTCTTTTCCTCTTTCCACTTGCATTTCTGAAATTGCAGTCCCCTGTTCAGGTTCATCAATGTTCTACCCTCATGGCTTAGTTTCTATCATCTCTATATCGTGGAAGCATTCTGGGTTCACAGTGCAATCCTCATTCCCATCATCACTCCTGATTTCATTCTCTGCTACGGGATTAGTAGCAGCCTCAGCAAGGATGATCAAAGATGTTGGTTCTTGTGTTACAGCATCTTCTTCTTCTGCAAGTTCTTCCCTTGTGGACGTGGGCTGTTGCATTGTGCGAACTATGACCCCATGGCCCTTCTTTTTGAAAATTTCCCCACAATTGGGGAACATTACTTGCTCCTCCTCCTTGTCAGGGTCAATAGATTCTGCTTCCTCGAGGTAGTTTGCCGCCTCCACCAATGTATACATTTTCTTCTCGCCTTGTTTCCTACAAGTTTCCTTCCATGTCTCCACTTCCCTTCAAAGTATTTGGACTTCCTGCTTTAATACTGTGTTTTCTTCCAGAAGTCCTTCAAGGCTGGGTTCTACCTCAACTGGCCTTTCTGGAGCATCCATTGGCCTTGGTACAAGGATTGGGATCTCAACCTGTGACTCCAGGGTTTCCCATATTTTTATGGCTGCCTCTGAGATTTTATTTGGTTTGAGTCTTTTGCCTCCTATTGGTGCAGTTATGCTCGGCTCCTTAATTGGTCTCTTTCTTCCTTTTCGTGATGTTTTCGTTTGAGGGGCTGACTTATCAGGATTCACTGCTGGGGTCAAAGGAATGTTTTCTTGCGCCTCAGATCTCTCCTCCTCAATTAGGGTTCCTCCTTCCCACTCAGGTGAGGATTCAACAGTGACCGGATCCATCTGTTCCATCTGTTCTTCAATTGCCTTAGCTCTGTCATCTTCAGGTTCAATTGTCACAGCATTCAATGCAGCTCCAATTTCGCCTTCTGATGATAGAGCTACCCTGTTGTCTGCATGTCTCTCAAGATTTTTATCAACACTTTCCCTCAATGGTTCTGCTTGTGTCCCCTGTTGTGCTTGTTCTGGTACAATATCATCCCCCCCCCCCAACTATATTAGAGGGACACCGATCCTCCTGATGATGTTGAAGCTGTGCCTGTCCTGCTGGAAGACCCAGGACAGGAACAGGCTCCTGAGTGCGGGCTGTGAATTGATCCCAGGTGATATTGTGCTGGGCCAGGGTTCTTGAAATGATTAATTTAATAAGACCATGGTGGGTTAGGGAAACATGTCGATGTTTAGCCGTTTGAACAAACATCGCCATCTGGCGTAGGTTATGGAATAGATAGTATAGAATATTCAACAAAATGCCATGGCGAAGATGGGAAAGCAAAGGTAGTTCAGAATTATAAACAACTTGGTACCTACCTTCGCAAGTGATGTATTTCTTAAGGAAGACAGCAACCTGATCCCATGGTCGCGGCAGTGATTGCAGTACAATTCCTCTCTTCGATGATTGAACGTGTTCCCCCTCTCGTAGAAATTCCTCCCGTGCAACCATCGTGGGGATTCGTCGTTCAAACCATGCCTTTCCCACCATTGGAAGAGCAGTAACTTCAGATATAATAGCCTCGGAAACTTCTATCTGTAGCCCCCATACCTCAGAGTGAGTATCCTTGAGGTGTAAAGCGAATTGCAAAGCTGCTTCTCTGTTAAATCCGTCTAGTCGCTCGAAGAATTCAATCCAGCCAGCAGCTTGAAAGATGGCGAAAACCTCAGGATTGTTTCGGAGTTCCTGCGTGTTTAAAGGTTCATGACGAGCTGGAAGCCCCATTGTCCTGGAAATAGAGTTCTAGAGTCTGGAAGTGGAGGTTGCAGAGCGGGGAATACATAGATCACTGAGCGGAGATGTGAGTAGGGAGATGGCAAATTTGGAAAGTGCAGTACAGAGGGAGGTTCAAAATTTTTATTCCAGATTGGGGAAGGTGGCGGTTATGAGCTTTTATGTCACACGGGGGATGGATTAATTAATTCATAATGGTAATACGTATTAAGGAACGACTAATATCATTAAACCCAAATTAACACTTAATCATGTAAAAATCAAAGCCATACCTCGTGTGACTGTGCATCGAATGACCTGCGGGAAATGATGATCCGTATATTTGCTGATGCTGGAAGGCCGAGCTCGTGCGCAGGCATTAAGTCGATCATAATAATAGCAATTAATTCCATAATTCCATCGCCAGTGAAAACGGAGAAAACATCACGTCACTAGGGTCGGAATTATGCCAAATTGGCCGGCACGAGCGGAATAAATCAGAGCCATAAGAAATAGCGGAAGCAATTTGCTTTGATTAACACGGGAGTTACTACTGCAAAGAATGGAAGAACAGTCTGTAATGCTAAAAGGTCCTCCAAATAAAGCGGGAGTGAAGTTGCCCATCATGATATCGCGGCCAATTAAAAGATGTTACAGCCGTCAAGGAAGATCACGGTGTCGGGAAAAATCACGGCTGTCAGAATTCACAATGGATGGGAGAGGATGTTGCGGCCGTGGGAACATGTGGTTCGGCCGCCGGAGGATTATGTTCGGCCGGCGGGAAACTTATGTTCATCCGCCGGGAAAAATAATTTTTGGGCCTTTGGGAAAAGATTGCGGCTGTGGGAAAGTTTGTTCAGCCGCCGGGAGTGTTTGTTCAGCCATCGGGAAAAAGGGTTTTCGGGCCTTTGGAAAAAGGTTGCGGTTGTGGGAAAGTTTGTTCAGCTGCGGGAGCGTTTGTTCAGCCTTCGGGAAAAAGGGTTTTCAGGCCTTTGGAAAAAGGTTGCGGCTGTGGGAAAGTTTGTTCAACTGCGGGAGCGTTTGTTCAGCCGCCGGGAAAAAGAATTTTCGGGCCTTTGGAAAAAGGTTGCGGCTGTGGGAAAGTTTGTTCAGCTGTGGGAGCGTTTGTTCAGCTACCGGGAAAAATAATTTTCGGGCCTTTGAAAAAAGATTGCGGCTGTGGGAAAGTATGTTCAGCTGCGGGAGCGTTTGTTCAGCCGCCGGGAGTGTTTATTTTGAGAAAAGGAAAATGTAACACAGGGAACAAAGGAAAACGTTCTTCGTTCAGCGGGCCCATTCTGATCGTTCGCCTGGTACTTCCCTGCAGTTTTATTTTTTAAAAGGAAACAACAACCAAAGAGATCAAATGCAAAAAGAAAAAAAATCAAGAGTTATACGCTACAGTAGAAAAAAAAACTTATTTATGTATAGTGGTTCAATAGTGTGATTTACAGTTTAAAGGTTGGTAGAGGCAGGGAGAAGTTCCTGCCCTCGTAACAGCTGATACTCTGGGTCGGCAGCAATCTACGAAATGAATGCGTCCTTCGAGATAGGCTTATGGTATAGTCTTAGTCTGTGGCCATTAGCAAGTAATGGCATACGATTGTCGTCAATGGTCACCAGACGGACAGTGCCGTTATCAAAAACCCTGTCAACCAAGTATGGACCGAGCCACCGTGTACACAGTTTCCCTTTAAAATCTCTTTTGAATCTGGAGTCATAAAGTAATGCCCAGTCTCCTTCACTGAAGACCTTCTTTTTAATAAACCGGTCGTGCCAATTAGATCTCTGTTTCTGAAGAAACAAAGTCTTATCTACTGCCGCTAACCGCTTCTCGTCCAGTTCATTCAATTGATTCAGTCTTCGCTTCTGCGCTTCTGTTACGTCCAGGTTCATTTCAGTGGCTGTCTTCAAGGTTTTAATCTTGAACTCAATTGGAAAGACAACACTCTTTCCGTACACCAGATCATATGGGGAGAACCTTGTAGTGTCACGCCAAGTCGTGCGATATGCCCACAGTGCTTCTGGAAGCCTGTCAGCCCAATCCTTTCGATGACTATTTACTGTTTTAGTAAGGATATTTTCAATAACCTTATTGGTGCTTTCCACCTGACCATTAGCCTGGGGGTGATAAGGTGAAGACACCCTGTTCTGCACATGATACTTCCTGAGCAAGGATTCAAATTGGTGTGACAAAAACTGCGGACCTCCATCAGTAACTATTTCTTTTGGCACCCCAAAATGGGTAAATATCTCACTGTACAGAAAATCAATTACTGCCTGATCATTAGCCTTAGCCAAAGCTACAGCCTCCACCCACTTGGTCATGTAATCAGTACAAACCAGAATATAGACCTTCTGTTTGGAGGGAGGACTGATGGGGCCAACAAAATCCAGTGCCCATCTCTTAAATGGTTCAACTACAAGTTGGGACTGTAGGGGCATCTGATCTGTTCGATTGGGTTGGCCCATCCTTTGGCAACTGTCACAGGACTGGACATACTTCTTGGCATCCCTGAACAGAGTCGGCCAGTAATAGCCCATCCGTAGTGCTTTGTGCCCTGTTCTTTTATCTGCAAAGTGGCCTCCACAAGGCCCCTCATGACAGGCTTTTAATATAGAAAAGATCTCATCTTCTCTTACACATCTCCTGATCTCAAGATCAGGCCCTGTGTAGAAAACATGGCCATTTAACCAACAAAACCTGGCACTGCGCTGAATAATTTTTCTTTTTTCTCGTTTTGTCATATATGGCGGGAGCTTCCCTGCAACCAAATAGTTAGCAACGTCTGCATACCATGGAGAATGAACTGAAAGTGAAAATAGATGCTCGTCTGGGAAAGAATCCTCAACAGGAAAACTGTCATCACTGTTAGTAAGACGGGATAAAAAGTCAGCAACAACATTTTCCTTCCCAGGTTTATCTATAATAGCGATATCAAATTCTTGTAACAACAAAAGCCATCTGGTCACTCTGGCAGTAGTAACTGGTTTATTCATTAAGTATTTGATGGCAGAGTGGTCAGTGTGCACAAATGTAGGATATCCGGTGATATAATGTCTAAATTTATTGATGGAGTAAACAATAGCAAGGAATTCTTTTTCAGTAACAGTGTAGTTAAGCTCAGAAGGGGCTAGATTTTTACTAACATAGTAAATGGCATAAGGTTTTTGGTCCTCTTGCTGTCCTAATACTGCCCCAATGGCAGTGTCAGAGGCATCTGAGGAGATATGGAAGGGCAGGGTCCAATTAGGTCCCCGCAAGATAGGAGCTGTAGACAGCCTTGCTTTAAGTTCATCGAATGATGTCTGGCATGCTGCATTCCACAAAAACTGTGCATCCTTCATTAACAAAGAGAACAGAGGAGAAGCCAGTTTGGAGAAGTTTTCTATGAATCTTCGATAATATCCAGCATGTCCCAGAAAGCTTCTCACCTCTTTCTGAGTTGAAGGAGTAGGTATATTCTGTATTACTTTGATTTTTGCAGGGTCTACCTGTATGCCATTGGCAGAGATAAAATGCCCCAATACCACCCCCTCACTCATCATCATATGGTACTTCTCATTGCTTAATGAAAGCTGAGCCTGTTTACAGTGAGTTAAAACCTTCTTTAAATTTTCTAGTGCCTCATCGAAATCTCTGCCATAGGGAGTGAAATCATCCATGAAGATTTCCATGCTATCATTGACTAATTCAGAGAATATGCCAATCACAGCTCTTTGGAACGTTGCTGGTGCATTGCACAATCCAAATGGAAGTACTCTATAAGCAAACGTTCCCCAGGGACAGGTGAAGGTGGTTTTATCCTGATCCTCAGGAGCAATTTGGATTTGGTTGTACCCACTGAAACCGTCTAGGAAGGAGAAGAAATTCTTCCCTGACAGGGTATCAAGTACCTGGTCGATAAAGGGTAAAGGGAAATGATCCTTTTGGGTTGCTTTGTCCAATTCCCTGTAATCAACACAGACCCTCCATTTCCCATTTTTCTTGGGTACAATCACGAGTGGGGAGACCCACTCACTATCTAAAATAGGGTATATAAACCCTGCTTCCAAAAGTTTCTGGATTTCCTCCTTCACTATATCCCTCATATTGGGGTTCATGCGTCGTTGGGGTTGACACACAGGCCGGGAGTCACTTTTGATATAAATGTGATGAGTGCACAGATTAGAGGGGATACCCCTCATATCTGTATACTCCCAGGCAAACGCCCCCTTATATTCTTTCAAGAGGCTGATCAGGCGTTTCTATTCCTCTGAGGAGAGACTAGGATTGATATTCAAAGTCCTTCTAGGTTCTACCTCAATCGGAATGCTCTCTGAATTTTTCACAACCGGGATTATGTTTGTGCCACCCACCAAGGCTTCTTCCGTAAGGTTTTCTTGCTTTTCCTTGCCCAGGGTAGTGTTAAGAATTTGATAGACCTCTCTATTTACTGAAGTGGGTTCACTAATGAAATTGCTAATGGTATCATCTTCTGTCTCATTTTTAAAGGTTAAGGCCTTCCCTATAGTTAATAATGGCTGGAAATCCTCCTCCTCCTCTTCCTGCTCTATCCAAAGGGATGTGTCAGCCTCTAGACTTGGCCGAGATGGAGGATACAGGGTGAGATTTTTAGTATCCATACCATCAGATATCGTCATAGACCCCGATCGACAACTGATGCAAGCATCAGCTGTGGCCAACCACGGTCTCCCCAGGATCAATGGGTGTCCCCCCAGCTGCGATTTTGGTTGTAACACCAAAAAGTTAGCTGGGTACTCCCATGAATCTACTGATATAAAAA
>LPNX010286211.1:1093524-1219087 GCA_001517045.1 Pseudotsuga menziesii | reverse complement strand
GTAATCACAGGTTCTACAATTTTCCCAGATCGTAAATGAATTTCATTACAGGGTACAGGGGAAAGAGAGTAGGCTGGCATGTTGACAGTCTCCAATTGGTGTACTGCTTTATTATTTGGGTTAGGATTAGGTTGGGCAGGCAGCTGGGGTCGGATTGGTATATTAGGGACAGAATTGTTTTGCAGCTGCAGCTGTGACTGTGGAGGTAAGTATTGAGGATATGGAGGAATTTGAGGGAATTGGGGAAATTGAGGAGAGTACGGTGCTTGTTGAGGTAGAGGTGGTTGAGGAAACTGGTTCCCAGGATGGAAATTCCTCCATCCTAGAGTCCATGACGTAGGTTGGGGTGGTGGCTGGGTCCAGGGATTCCATGAATTATAGTTTTGCATCGCAGGTTGAGAGGAATTCCACTGAGTATAATTTTAAGGGAATTGTGTATTCAAATTTTGCATATTATTCTAATTCCCCATATTATTCAAAAATGGGAGAGAGTCTTGAGACATATCTTGATTCCGAGGCTGCCATGGTTTCTTCTGTGCGATAAAGTAGGCTGCTTCCACATCCGGGTTTGATGCCTGCAGGACGACCTTGACTTGAGGAAGTGAAGGGCATTCCTTCATGTCATGGTTCAGCTCACACAGCTGACATATGTTCACTTTGTCAAGCGGGCATTCTCTCAATGGATGATTCTTCCTACATCGGGGGCAGAACACACCCAATGTGAGATCCTCTACTGCTTGTTTTTGTTTCGCCTTCAGGACATCAATTTCAGAAGAGATGGAGCTCATCATTTCTGTTTTAAAATTTTCAAGTATATTGCCTATCTCTGCTCGGGTGGTGCCTCCGTTAGATGACTTCTGAGTTCGGTCGAAGACGTCACGTTCCAGATTTTCTCGTTTATCCCGTTTATTATTTCTGGAAGACCCTCTGGAGTATCTTTTGCACAGCTCCACAATTTTGTCGAAAGGTTCCTTGGAGATGTCTCCCTTACCAAGCAGGTTTAACATATCTAGACAATCATCCCTGATTCCCCGAAGCAATATTATTTTGAGTACATCCAATCCCATGTTCGTCTGCCTAGCTCTCTGCACATTGTACAGCAGTCTTTCCACGAAGTCTTCCAAACTTTCGTCCTCCTTCTGCACCATTTTAAATAACTCCTCTCTCTTATCCTTGGTGTTACAGTATTCCTGATATTTCTCCAGGAACACCTGCTTCATTGCATCGCAATTAGTAACGGTTCCTCCCCCAAGGCTCATGAACCAGCGTAATGCATTGTCCTTAAGGGTAGCAGGAAAAAGTTTTAGTTTTTGGGCATCGGTGATATAATCGTAACTGTGACAAAGAATATCGAATTCAAAAAGGAATTCGTCTGGGTCTTCTTCCGCCTTTCCATGGAAACGAGGTAACACCGATGGTGAGATATTCTTCATAGGAGCTTCCCCATCTGGTTGTTGAATAGGAAATTGCAATGTAGCCACTGTTCCCTCTGGTAGGGAGCGATTCTCATGATGATAGTTTTCTCCCATCACTTCTTCCTCGTCTGCCCCGTGTCTGTTACTCATCTCTTCTTCTGTTTCCTCCTCTTCATCTCCTCCTATGTTCTTTTCTTTTCTCTTCTCTTGTTCCTCGTTCTTTTCTTCATTTTTCTCTTGTTCCTCGTTCTTTTCTTCGTTTCTCCACTGTCCCAGGAGCTTCTGGTGGTACTGATCCCACTCTTCCTTAGTTACACTCCTCCCGTTAATGTGATAATTCGGACCTCTACCAGCAGGTCCCATTGTAACAGTTGTGTCTTTGTCTCCAGGGATAGCTGAGGACGACGCAGCTGCTCGTGTCTTCTCCACCGTGGATCCCGATGCTAGCGCCCCAGGATCAGCGGGGTTTCTTCTGTTGGGAGTTTCTTGAAGATGGGCTCCAGTGGATGAATCAGTTCTATCAACGAGGTCGTCAATGAACGTCCTTCTGCCCAATGGTACTCCTCGACCTCGACCCGAGCCACATGCACCTTTAGTATATTGTGGGGTTTTGGGAGTTGGGAATTGATCACGTTTTACCCTTCTAGTATTCATACAACCCAAATCATTTCATCAGAAAGAATAAAAAGAGACTGACTAGAAAATAATTATCAAATGCAACTACTGATAATGTTTGATTACCCTTCCCCAGCAACGGCGCCAAAATGTCGAGCACCCTAAATGCAGATAAGTTATTATCAACACACAGAGCTTACGAAATTCATTGTCAACCCGAGGAAGTCTTTTGTTTCAAAGGGTAAGTGCACAATATATGCTAAACACCAAATCATTGTAGTGAATACTGTTCTTAAACAACTATGTTCATCCTTCAACTTTGTATGATCCCACCAATCTTCTAACTCTACAATTTCAACCTCGTCCTTCTATGTATCAACCAGAAATGAAATCAACAGTTACTGATAGAAAGGAAATCCTATTCACAGCCCAAATGAAAGGAATTGCCTATTGATCTAATCACACTCGGAATCTGTAATCATAAATTAACTGTAATCTAGAAATTCAATTGCGACAGATCAAGCTCAGCTATTCTAAGAATTGAATTGCAGAAATAAATATCAACACTTATAACAATCAAGAATTACAAAGGGTTCGTGGGATATCAACCTGAAACCATGAGATGAACAGAGTTGTGTACAGCTATTGAATAAATTGCATAAAGACTATCTACTCAGTCGACTGTTATGCTGTGACAGTTATCGATCTTAAGAAATGCAATACTGTAAATCACACATACTACTGCTGCGCACACAGAAAATATGATTAACGAAACATCACACAACCACAAATTAAAAGATCCTACCTTAACTCAGCAATCTCTGCGGAAGGCGGGCCCAGCCTTCACACAGAGACGCTGGATGAACAATGTACAGCTCCCTTAAACCAGCAGTACTCTTTGTATTAAAAGAAAGAATTATTACAGATTGCTCCCACCGTTAATACACTAAATGAATTAACTATTTTCCAGCCCCCCTGGGTCGAGACAGCCTTCTGCATTTATACATACAAGCGATAACATCCAATCCTATTACAAAGGGCAGCCATGAAGATCTCTGATCTTCAGGCGCCCTGAATAACACCGGTTGTTACAAGACGTGGCATGATACAATTATAGAAAGTGCGAGAAGACTGTTGACTGGCCCAGAAGTGGCGATCTTCTCAGATCGCCATAATATTCAAGCAGCTACACTGGAGATCCCTTGATCATGGCACATTCTGTTATGGCTACTCTGACCGACTCTTGTCTGGAATGTCACGTGCCTCAATCGATGATGGACAGGTTGAGGATCCCTTTTGTGTCACGACCATCCCTCGTCCCTAGACTTGTTCAGCTCCATTCCCCTGTATTCTGCTCATCTCATATTATCTTCATACATCACACACATTAGCACAATTTCAAGAGATAAATAGCCTTAATTGTCACAAGAATAAGCATTAATAAGGTAGAACAATAATCAGTCTTACCTTGACAATTTAGGGAATAAAGGTGAAGAAAGCCGGTCTGATTGGCATGATAAGCAGTGTAAAACAAGGGAAGAAAGGTGATTAAAGGTGGTTAAAAAGGGACCAAATTTGGACTCAACAATATGCTTAAGGTCATGGCCCATTGAAATGTAGCTCTGGGGTTTTTAAGGCTGAAAAGAATCTTTCGGTATTCAAACGTACCCCAAGGGAAGAGGAATACAGTCTTATGTTGACCATCGAGTTTAATTTGTATTTGATTATACCCTGAAAAATTGTCCATGAACAAGAATACCTCATTCCCTGCACACTCATCCAAGATATGATCTATGAATGGTATGGGGAAATTATCCTTCAGACAATATTTGTTCAGGTCTCTAAAGTCTATGAACACACAGATAGTTCCCTTCTTCTTATCGACCCGAATGGGATTGGATACCCATTTAGTTAAGGGAACTAGATAGATAACGCCATATTTAAGTAACTTCTCTATCTATGCCTTAATGGTGGGCACCTTATGAGGTTTCATCAAGCGTAAACTCTATCGAATAGGTGTAGCATCAGGATACATTTTAATATGATGTTCGACAATACAAGATTTTATTCCCAGCATCTCATCATATGAACAATAAAAAACATCACAAAATTATTTAAAAATCTTGGTGTATGCCTTAATCTAATCGGGAGAACAATCTACATCGATATAAACATTCTCAATCTTTCTAGGAATTCAAGAAATGTTGATAGGAATTGTAGGTGATAAATTATCCATGTTCCCTTCGACATATACACCATTAGTTCCTAATGGGGCCATGGGATAACCGACTTTCTCACTGAGGGTCTTCCTAAATTCATCACACTTGATCTGTTTGAGCTCTGAGAGGAAGTAAGAGTGATGGTGCAACTCATCCCAAGGTCATTCAAGACCATTCATGGCCTTGAGAATCACTTTGTCTAAAGGAAAAACATCATCGAGGAAATCATGCAAGCGTGATGACGCAACCTCCCAAGAAGGAAATGCAAATAGATCCTCTTCCCTTGTTCACAAAGAGAAAGAACCAGGGTCCACAACAGGATCAAGAACAACTTGATAAGAAATATTCGTTGCAAAAAAAACATCTCCATCTTGGTATTTCTAGTGTATTCATTCGAATTTCTTAGATAAGGGAGAATCCAAGGGCCATCCAAGTATATTGTGTGAAATGTTATCACCCTGTAATTTTCCTATGGTTGTGTTAGGAAGTCATAGGGGTAACCATTTCAAATCAATATTTAGACTGGATTCTAGCCAATACAGTTAGAGATGGCTCTCTCTTTGTCACAGAAACATTCACATATACATTTGGCTTTAAACAAGCTTTCAGAAGGCTAGATTTTTTATGGGAACATAATATTTGCATATTTAAAGATGGTAAAATAGACAGACAATAAGAGTCATTGGGAAATGGAATCACAACTTAAATCAATCAAGGGTATTACAGTGAAAATGAGTGGGGATTTTCCTTTGTACTCTAAGGAAAAGTAGGTGTCACATTCAGTCAAATATCTTTAAGTGGTGGTAGGAGAAAGGGGGAAAATACCAGTGAAGAAAGAGACACTTATCTATGGATGAAGTTGTTGCACCACCTTTATCAGCAACAACAATAAGGCTAATAACTGATACAGAGCACCTAATAGAGGGTGAATTCTATAAAAGTGATCATAAACACATCACAAATGCAACATCTGATACAAGGAGCGCTTAATAAAATGAATTCCTCACATACAACTAGAGAGAATTAGAAGGAAATTATAGAAATGAATATGATTCAACAGGAAACACAAATTCAATATAGAACACCATGATGAATCTTAGAAACATAGAAGAATATTTCTCATTAACACTTCCAAGAAAGTTTACAGAGATATAAAAATCAAGATCGGAATGCATCTTAATGAATGTTCCAACATTGTCCCCCTCTTTCGAGGGTATATTTATAAAGTCCTAGGATCCCATGGCCAACCTCAAAACAAAGCCCCAAAATGAGTTACAAAAATTCGGATCAAATGTGAATGATCATACAATCGCAACAACCTATGATCTGGTAGATTTTCCATGATTGTTAATAAAATAGGAAACTATGTTGGGACGCACATGTTGGACGAAAATGGAGAATTAAGCACCTCGAAACCATGCCTACCGGATGAAAATTATGGCTCTTTGACAATCAACAACAACTTCGAATTGCCTTGCATATTCCCCTTTTGAAATAAAACTCAGTCATAGATCTTAACTTATCCTTAATCCTGACCGTTGAAACAAGTGCCCCTTTAATCAATTTCGAAGATATGGAAAATATTTTATTCGTGCAGGTTAGATCAGCGGAATCAATCTCCATTGTTGATCTAGGATGTAGGATGGCGGAGAATTTTCTAGACTGTCGATCCTATGGATCACGGAAAATGGATTTGCACCTTTTTGGGACTAAATTTATGTCTTTTCCATTCTACTCTCTATTTTCACCCTCCATCTTCTTCCCTTCCTCTTTCACCTTTAGCAGAAAATGGGACGTGCCTCCTCCAATTTTCTTCACCGAAATTTCTCCTCTTTCACCTCTGCATTTCCGCTTCTGTCTTTCATGGAAAACAAAATGCGGAAAGACGACTTTCAATTTTCTTGGAGCTCAGTTTTGATCATTCCACTTGCACCTTTTCTTTCTGCACCATCGATATTTCACAAGATCGTTCTGAGACATTAGATCTCATGGATCGCAGAAGGCATAAATTCAACCATTTATAACCAGAAATATTATGTTTCTACTTTCCTCCCATTTGTGCCTTTCCCCACCGTTGATCTGCGTAGGATCTCTATGAACCGTAGATCGTGCAGATCCCTAAAAGTCAGAGTTCAAATTTTTCATGACCAAATACTTATGTTTCCCTCTTTCCTATCTCTGCCCCTTTTCTTTCTTCTAGACCATTGATCTTTGGTGGAATCTATATGAATCGTTAGATCTGGATCATGGAAAGAAGAAATCGGGTTTTCCAAGATTTTCAACCCAAAACTTTATCCTTTCTACTTCTTCCCTGTGCTTCTTTCTGACCCATTGATCTATGCATAATTCCTCCCTAACCATCAGATATCAGACTATGGAAGTCGAAAATCGGGGCTCTAACTTTCAAAAACCAAACTTCTTTTCCTTTTTTTCTTTCACCTTTTGTTGGACCATTGATCTTGGGCAGAAGCTTCCTAGGCCATTGAATCTCGAATCACGGAGTGTGAAAATTGGGATTTGAACTTTCTATGGACAAAACTTAGTGTTTCCCACTTATAACCCTTTGTTGGACGTCGATCTCTTTTGCAGGTCAGATCTCCATCGTTTGTTCTCACCAAGATCTATTCTTGATCAGATTTTTCATCTCGGGCTCACTTCCAAGGCTGCGCCTAAATATTTTTTATCCATTTTGACCTTAAGGCTTAGGAATAATCCTCCCAAGTAGCTTCAAAACCCTTTATGTATACCTCTAGGCCATAAGACATGAAATTTTTTTAATCGTACCCTTTACTTTTCACTAATCTGGAACTTTGAAGGGGAATTAGTGTAGAAACCTGATGTAGAAATATTCAAAATTTAGCACAGGTACGAACAGTGGCTCCAACTCGGGGATCTTATCCTCCCTATGAGGTATCAATAACCACATAGACCAAGTTCCTACAACTTCAAATTTTCCTAAAAAAGAAAACTAAATGACAACCCCTGCTGGAGAACTCACAACCTTCTCCTCATGATTTAATTCTGAAAGGGGGGCTATCCATACATGCAATGTTAAAATAAAATGGTATATACAATGACCTGTGAGCATAACTTACTTTACATGAAATAGTGCTTGAGGAGCCTCTCATTTATAGGAGCTCCAGATACTAGACCTCCCTCCATCGCATCCAAAACATAGGAATTCTTAGGCTCTGAACGCTACAATTTTATATGGGCCCTTCCACAAGTGATAAAACATACCATGCTTCCCCTTTTCCTCATGTGGTACATCCAAAAGAAAAACTACATCTCCCAACTGGAAATCATCAGGCTTCATCCTTCTGTCAAATATTTCTTTCATTTTCTCCTGAAACTTCTGGGTTCTATTAAATAACTGCTCCCTCTATTGTTGTAGTTCAATCAACTAATACATCCTCCTCTGGGTTGAATGTGTCTTTTTTTCCTCTTCATGTAGCAATTTCATTACTAGAAAGCTCACGAAACTAGGAAAAATCACCTCAGATCCATAAACCAACTGGAAAGGTGAGGTGCCAATGGACTTTTTCACGCTGATTCTGTCATCCCACAAAGCATGAGTCAATTTTGTTTTCCAAGCATTCTTGTTATCTCGTAGTAGTTTGTTGATGATTCTCATGAGGCTTTTATTTGAAGATTTTTCTATCCCATTTCTCTAAGGATAGTAGGCTGTGGAATATCCCAACTATAACTAATATTTGAAGCAAAATTCTACAATCTTATTAGACTTGAACATAGGATAATTGTCAGCGATTATCTTATTGGTAACCCCAATTCTTCACAGGAAATGCTCCTCTAGAAATTGCATGATCATTTTCTCGGTAGCTTGTCTTGTGGGGATGGCCTCGATCTATTTCTTGAAGTGGTCGGTGGTGGTGATGATCCACCTGTGTTGTCTTGAGGAATATGGATCTATTTCTTCGATGAAATATAGTCCCCATTGCTGGAAAGGGGCTTCAACCTGTATAGGTTTCAAAGGAAATCGTAATAGCTTCCTTTGCCCCTCAAAGATATGACATTTGTTGAAGGCACCATCTTTCTTATGAGTATCGAAGAATATGGTAGGCCAATAAATCCATGCCTTGATGATTTTGTTTACAATGGAATTCCAATAGTGATGGCCTCCACATTTTCCTGCATGGAATTCCTCAATGAGCCTCTTTTCCTCTTGCTCATCTACAAAGTTCAACAGCACCCCTATTGGATCCTTCCAATACAATTTACCCTCTATGATGCAAAACCTACATACCTTCTGCTTGAGAAATATGGCCCTTCTCATGTCCATACCTTGTGGGGCCTGCAGATGTCATAACACAAAAGTGATATCTGTGTACCATAGGGATGTCATAAAATTCTCACCTACTAGGGGACCTGGATATCCATGAGTATTTTTCTCTTCTGTTGACAATTTAGCAATCATGTGTAGGTTGAGAGAATCACAGTTGGATTGGGCCATAAGCTTGTCTATTCCCTGGCCTTTGATCAATTTTGTGGGCTTTATCTCCAGTTCATCCTCAAGGAGGACTACTATCCTCTTTCCCCTTCATCCCTCAGGATCAATTTGGGTCAGAATATCATTTAAAATGCTGGTGGGGACATGAGCAATGATGTGGGAATGTAGGATGTAAACCTGGAAATCCTTTAAGGCATGCTCCAGAGCATAATCTTTCTTATCCAAAATATTATAGTCCATGAGAGAATCTCTCAAGGTCTTGCTATAGAAAGAAATGGGTTGGTCATGTCGCTCATGATTCTTCTGTAGCAATACGCCTGACATTGTGTGCTCTGAGGAAAATAAAAATATGAGGAAGTATTTAGAAAATTCAAGTCTTGCAAGTATAGGTGCTTCAGATATGGACTTCTTTATGTGTTCAAAGGATTGTTTAGCTTTGGGACTCCACTTGATTTATTTATCTTTTCCCAACATGTCTGTTATATATTTCACTATTTAGGCAAAGGAAACAATATATCTTCTCATAAAAATTACCTTCCCCAGGAAATATTGAACTTCGATATTATTTAAAGGGAGCTCAAATTTGTTGATCACCTCAACCCTCTTCAGATCTATCCTGATGCATTCATGAGATATTATATGCCTTAGCAACTTCCCTTCTTTCATATCAAAAAATAACTTCTTCGGATTCAGGAGATGTCGAACTTTCTACAATTTTTGAACATTCTCAACAGGGGTGCAACATGTGCTTCATCAGATTTAGAAAAGACAGTGATGTTGTCCAGATAGATGAAAAGAATTTTGTCCTTTTCATCAACGAAGGCTATGTCCATAGTCCGCTAGAAATTTTCTCCTACATTCAGAAGCCCAAATGGCATTTTAGCATACATGAAAGTTCCATAGGGTGTGGTGAAGGTTGTCTTCTCTTGATCCTTCGGGTGAACCATGATCTGGTCATAACCTAAGAAGCCATCCAGAGTGGAGATCCTCTATGAACCCACTACTCTCTACAAGATATGGTCCATTTTGGGAAGTGGGTAATGGTCCTTCAAAGAAACTCTATTCAATTTCCTGAATTCAATGCATATTCTTATTTCCCCATTCTTCTTCCTAACAGGGACCAGATTCACCACCCAACATGAGAATATGAGGGACATAATGATTTTGGTATCAAATAACTTATTGATCTCATTTTCTATTAGGGGAGGCTATTTGGGATTCATCCTTCTCATCTTCTATTTGAAAGGTATCTCGTCCTTCTTGATTGGTATGGTATGATGGATTATGCTTGTATCGTAAGCCTTAAGGTCACTATAGCTCCAACGAAACACATTTGAGTATTCTGTCATCAATGAGATGTGTTTTTTGTTGGCTTCTAATCTAAGGGTTCTTGATACCTTGATGACCTTGGGATGATATTCTGTGCTAGTATTTACATCCTCAACATATTCATAGCTTGGGAGCAGTTGAGGTTCTTTAGCCACCTCATTAGGATAAAAAGTTTTTCTAAAGGAACTAGAACGCTGGGGATGGAGTTACCTTTTAGCTGTAGGATCTCCTTTCCATAGGGGTTGTTCACATATTCCTGTTGTCCATCATCCTCCTATAACTTTGGATCCCAAGCTTCCTCAGTTCCACCACCATCAACATCTTCAATAGGAGCAATGTCCTCCTCTCGAGGGATTTCTTTAGGAGCAGCAGTCTAGCTATGCAAATGTTCTTGAGTGGGAGTAGCCTCCTCTAGAAGCTAATTTTCTTCATCAATAGTCAATCCATCAAAATCCCTAGTGAGAGTGAGGAAATTTTGGATTTTCTTGTCATCTTCGAAGATTTCCCATCTCTTCACGTTATCTGGGATAGAGGCCTTGTGCCTAAATTTGACTTCATATTTCCCACCAGGGTTCATAGGGACCTTCAAATCCACTGTAGAAGTGGCTAGGGAATCAGCTATCCAATTTTTCAAACTGGGAATGAGATTTAAGTTGCATTCTTCAAAGAATTCTATGAGGTCCTAGGAAGCATTTCAGTATCTTCTCATCTTGGGGTGTCTGGCCTAATGCTCACCTGTCATTTGTTTAATGACTAGCTTAGAATCCCCATGTATCACTACTGTCCTGACTTGGAAATCCTTCAGGATCTGAATGGCTAACACCATAGCCTCATACTTTGCCTCATTGTTTGTACAGTCAAAAGCATGCTTGTAAGAGTAATTCAAAGTTATCCCTCCTGGTGGTCTCACCCAAACTCCAACTCCTTCCCCTTCTTTGCATGTTTCCCCATCAAAAACTACCTCCCATACTCCATCGAGCTCCTCCTGAGTGGGTAGAAATGAAGAGTTCTAGGAACTATAGCTGTCTGTGTCTCCTTCTATAAAGAAAATAGTTGATCCCATCTCAGTATTCAATGCATAGATTGGGTGGTTGTTTGGCCTTTCAGCACTGGTCACCATGTATGCTAAATTTTCTTCCCTGAAGAGCCTTCTCTGCATTCCAAAGACATGGATGGTTGCATAGGAAATATCCATTTGAATAGTACCTTTAATTTTGGCTTCCCAATATATTGATAACAACATCCCAAACCTTTGAGGGATGTCAGCTACAACTACATCCATGACTAGGTTTTTGTATGGGATTTGGGAGAAAGAGAGGACTAGATCTTTGATCAGTCTTGGACACCTGACTTTGCTGGAATCGAAAGAGAAAAGATATTTGTAGTTTTGGTTCACTTCCAATCCTAGTTCCTCCATGATCATCCTGGGAATCAGATTATGGGAGGCTCCCGAATCATACATGACATTGTGTAAGATGGCATTGTGAATGTTCAGACTGATATAGAAGGGGGGGTATCATCATCAATAGAATATTCTACTTGGGTTACAAAAAGGAAGGTGGGATTATCATCTTGGATATTTAGGGAGTCTGGAATTGCAGAAACTTACCCTGGGGGCTTCAACACTGTGGAAAATTTATAATGATATTCGGAATTTTTTAACAACTCAGTAAGAGGGATAGAGATTTTTATCTTTGGAATTTTAGCCTCCATACTGGAAGAGGTTTGCCCCTGATACGACCCCCTTGGATTATATTCTTTTTTCTCCTTCCCTTTGGGCTCTACTACATTTGTGGAGGTTCCCATAGGGAGTGGAATTCTCTTTGGTTTACTTGTAGAGTCTTTGTTTACTACCTCCTTATTTCTTTTAACAAGAACATCTCTTCTCCTTAGACGGATATGTCTCTGCACCTCCATGACAACAAGTTGATATCCTTTCAGAAAATATTTGGTTTCTCCAACACACGTCTCTCCCCTTTTAAGAAAATAATTATCATGTTCTCCTTTGGCCAGAAATGTGGAGGGTGATTTGGTGTCCAACTGATGGATTTCCTCCTTATCTTGATTCTCACCACCCTGATCCACATAATTTTCCTGAAAAATGGACTTATGACAGGTGGATCAGGAGGGTTTCGTTGGTCTCTCTTCCTGTTTTGGGGAATTTGTGGCCTTCTAGAATCATGGTTCCTATTCTATTGCTCTTGATTTTCCCTGGGAGGTGGTCTACCATCCAGAGAGAGTCTCTCCATAATCCTTTCCATGGTTCTCAGTATTGTTTCTATCCTACCCTCTTGTGATATAGAGGTGGATGGATGTTCAATTTCTTTATATTTTATTATCTCTACTATTTCTCCCTCCTCTCTTCTCCATTCTCCCACATTTATTCTCCATTCTCCCTCATCCCTTCTCCCTTCTCCCTCCTCCCTTCTCCCTCCTCCCTTCTCCATTCTCCCTCATCCCTTTTCTTATTTCTTGCAGTAGTCATATTTACCTCCACCTCTATGGAATCTTTCATCATAGATTCCAAGGAGTCTGATCTCCTTTCACTTATCCATAAAGTAAACTCACTATCAAAGGCTTTAAAATAGTGGAGTTGGGCAGAACCAATGCGAGGTATCAACTTGGAAAGGATGGCATTATACACCTTCATAAACCTGTCCAAAAACTATTGGACATATTCACTCTCCTTGTTCTTCATGGAATTGTATTGGGACAAATACAACTTAGGTTTCTTCTTGTCTGCCCACTGGTCCTTGAAGGCATCTTCAAAGGATTGGTAGTTCAGGATGGAGTCAGCTGGGAGATTTTTATACCATTTTCCTTCTTTCCCAACTAGAATTTGAGAAAACAGTATGACATTAACATCATCATGATATTCTTTCTCCAGGTCTATCCAATCTAAGAACCATCCCAAGTGCTCCTCAGTTGAATACCCCCTCTCCCCATTGAATTGTATGAGGCTTCAGGAATATCCTAGAGGGAGGTCATGGAGAGCAACAGGAAGTTGTAAAGGGGCAAATCTATTTTCCATCCCTGGAGGTATAACAGGGCTTACAAGGGGGATGAATATTGTTGTGACAGAAATTGGTATGATGCGAGGAACTGCAGGAATGTGGGGAGTTGTGTAACTGGAAGATGAATTCTTATTTTTCTTGGAAGCAGTGGGAGACAAATATGAAGAAGCATATTTCCTTATGACAATGGAATTTAACAAGGTTAATTCAGAAGTAAGTGTATGGTACTCTGGATCGGGAAAGTGTTGGAAATCCTTTCCTAGACGCTCTGAGGTGTAGGGTGACCAAGAAATGTGGGGAAATTCAAATGCAAAGGTATTAGAAACAACTTTAGAGAGGTTCGAATTAGATTTAGTCCTAGGGAAATCTAGTCCAAACTCATCATTACAATGTTCACATATGTCATTAACAGAAACAACACATTCAGTCGGGAAGGAAGGAGTTATGGATACCCTTTGTATCTTGTTGTCCCATCGAAACAGACTCCCTAGATAAAAAAATCTCTTGGAAATCTTCTGCATCAGGATTTCTCCTCGTGTTGGTCCCTTTGGTCGCTAGTATTTTCCAGTGGAGTCACCTGCAAAATTTGTGTGGCATTGCCAAATCATGTACAACTAGTATGTGTCTATGAATCACTTCTCAAAAAGGTCTTACAACTAGGACATTGTCATTTTCCCAAGAAAATAATATTTATTAGTACCCCGCAACGGCACCAAGATGTTATCACCCTGTAATTTACCTATGGTTGTGTTAGGAAATCACAGGGGTAACCGTTTCAAACTAGTCTTTAGAATGGATTCTAGCCAATACAATCACAAAGGGCTCTCTCTTTGTCACAGAAACATTCACATATACATTTGGCTTTAAACAAGCTTTCAGAAGGATAGAATTCCGATTGGAATATAATAATTGAAAATTTAAAGATGGTAAAACATACAGACAAGAAAATTCATTGGGAAATGGAGTCACAACCTTAATCAATGAATGGTATTACAGTGGAAATGAGTGGGGATTTTCCTTTGTACTCTGAGGAAAAGTAGGTGTCAGATTCAGTCAAAGATATTTAAGTGGTGCTAGGAGAAAGGGGAAAAGCCCAGTTAAGCAAGAGGCACCTATCTATGGATGAATCTCTTGCACCACCTTTATTAGCAACAACAATAAGGCTAATAACTGATACAAAGCACCTAACAGAGGGTGAATTCTATAACAGTCATCATAAACACATCTCAAATGCAACATCTGATACAAGAAGAGATTAATAAAATGAATTCATCATATACAACTAGAGAACATTAGCAGGAAATTACAAAAATGAACATGATGCAACAGGAAACACGAATTGAATGTACAACATGATGATGAATCTCAGAAAGGCAGAAGAATATTTCTCATAAATACTTCCAAGATAGTTTACAGAGATATAAAAACCAAGAGAGGAAAGCTTCTGAATGAAAGTTCCAACCCTGTCCTCCTCTTTCGAGGGTATATTTATAGAGTCTTGGGCTCCCGATACCAACCTTGAAATAGAGCCCCAAAATTAGTTACAAAAATGGGGATCAAATCCGAATGATCATAAAATCCCAACAACCTCTAATCTGGTGGATTTTCCATGATTGTTAACAAAATAGAAAATCATGTTGGGGGATGCATGCTAGACAAAAATGGAGAATTAAACACCTTGAAACCACACCTGCCAGATGAAAATGATGGCTCTTCGATGATCTGCAACAACTTCAATATGCCTTGCATATTTCTCCTGCGAAATAAAACTGAGCCATATATCTTACCTTATCCTTAGTCATGATCATTGAAACATGCGCCCCTTTAAGCAATTTCATAGATATGGAAAGATAATTACTTCGCGGAATCAATCTCCACTGTTGATCTAAGATCCATGATGGAGGATGATTTTCTGGAACATCGATCCTCCGAATCATGGAAAATGGATTTTTACCTTCTCAGGACCAAATTTATGTCTTTTTCATCCTGCTCCTTTATGTTTCCACCTTTAGTGGAAAATGGGATGTGGATCCTCTGATTTTATTCGCACAAATTTTACCTCTTCCGCCTCTGAATTTCTGCTTCTTCCCTTCCGCTTCCTCTTTTTGTGGAAAAAAAAATGCATAAAGAGGAATTTCAATTTACTCAAAGCTCTTTCAATTTTCTCAAAGCTCCATTTTGACCTATTCATTGCCTCCTTTCTGCTTCTACCTTTTCTTTTCACACCATCAATCTTTTCGCACGTGAGCGTTTTGAGCCACCAAATCTCATGGAACACTGAAGGCAGAAATTTAACCATTTATACCCTGAAATCTTATTTTTCTTCTTTCTTCCCTTGTGCACCTTACCATAAAATTAATATACGTGGGATATCTATGAACCGTAGATACTATAGATCTCGGAAATTAGGACTTCAACTTTTTTCACTACTAAATACTTAAGTTTTCCGCTTTTCGATATCCTCCATCCTTCTTTCTTCCAGACCGTTGATATTTGGTAGAATCTCTATGAACCGTAAAATATGGATCACGAAAAGTGAAAATCAAGTTTTCCAAGATTTGCAACCCGAAAATGTACCCTTTCCTCTTTCCCCCTTATTTGTTTCAGAGCCATTGATCTGTGCAAAATTCCTCCCTATCCATCGGATCTCAGAACAAAAATAAAAAATCGGGACTCTAACTTTCAAAAACCAAAATTCTTTGCCTTCTCTGCTTCCTCCTTTTGTTGGACCGTTGATCTTGTGGGGAAGCATCCTGGTTCATCGAATCTTGGATCGCAAAATACAGAAATCAAGATTTGAAATTTCTATGGCCAAAACTTAGCATTTCCCACTTTTGACCCTTTGCTAGACCATTGATCTCTTTTACAGGTTGGATCTCCACCGTCCGTTATCGCCAATATCTATCCTTGATTGGGTTTTTCATATGAGGCTCACTTCCAAGGTTGTGCCTAAATTTTTTTATCCATTTTGATCTTATGGCTTAGGAATAATCCTCCAGAGCAGCTTCAAACCCCTTTCTGGATACCTCTAGGCCATAAGACATGAAATTTTTTTACCCTACCCCTATTTTTTCACTGGTCTCACCCGTTGAAGGGGAATTAGTGCAAATGTGTTATGTAGAAATATTCAAAATTTAGCATAGGTGATAACAGGGACCGGACTCATTGACGACGAATCACTACTAAGAGTGGAACCTATAGCTAGGGTTGGTGTTGAAATATTTAAAGATCCCATCAACGATGGATACATTCGAATAACAACACTCTTAGTTGTCAGCTGAGAATTATTAATAGTAGGGATGGTGGATCCTATTGATGATGTCAAACCAGAATTATCAAACCGAATTTGCTTAATTGTGACAATCTGATCCTCAAAAAGGGAAGCAAATAAAACAAAAAATAGAAGACACGATCGCATTCATAACGTAAATCTAGTTACAACATAGTAAAATATTGTAGTCAAGAGTTGTATCAACCACCTCAACCTTGATCGACAGGGTCTTTCCCCCATAGCTGGACTTGACGAGAAGGAAGTAAAACATGTAATCGAAAATAATGTCCATCGAAAGTGGGAAACATGGTCATAGATTTTGACAACATGAGTGAGACAATACCTCTCCAGTAGGACAGAGACATCATAGAGGGAACAACTCCTTCATCAACAATAGTGTGTTTGATCATGTTATTCATACACTCAACATGGACTAAGAAAGACACATGGTAAGGCAAGTGAAACTAGTCCTTGTGGGTTTGAAATATAACCACCATGGAAGGATTGGAATCAACCATCCCAAGGGAAGTCAACAAAGATCTCCTCTGTGAAGGGAAATTTTGAAGGAATTCAAGAGTTGACATTGCATAGGGATTCTAACCCAAGTCCTAAATAATATAATAGTGTTGGGAGGCGTGAGAATTAGGATTGTGCCCCAAGCACTTTAGGACTCCCTTAGGTATATGATGTATAATTTCAGCCTTGTCTATATGCAAAGGAACCTCTAGATGCATAGGATCTTTACCCATTTTGGGTTGTAACAAACCATAATATTTTGCATGCATCACAACATTAGTGATAGACATTATTTTGATACACCCTTGGCCACTTTCTCCATTCGGTGGGCGTTGTTTCCCACCAGAAGTGCTTCTGGCATCTGTGTTCCTCAAAGCCATATGTTTATTATGACGTAAAGGGTTAGTTAACATAGTTGGGATATGTGTAATTAAATGTGAGGCCTCATCAATACGGGGACACAAGTATATGAGATGGTCTCCCCCACAAAGCATGCAAGGGAATTTAACCTTACTGTTATTCCTCTTGTAGCCCCCAACAATTTCTCAGTTCTTGAATCATTTTGGTTTTCCTTCCTATTCCCACCCGTCCTAGTGTTTCTTCCCTTCCTTTTATTCCGTTTTGGTTGCTAGTTACCCTTCTGGACTAAAAAATGTATTGAGAGCACATCTGCTGATTGGGTGGGATTGGATGAAGTTGTAGTTTGTCCGGTTGTAGACTGAGTAACAGAAAAATTCTACATTTGATTCACAACCTAGTCTAGGACCTTGGTACTCGCAGAGCCAACAATACGATCGGCATGTGTCCCAAGATTAAACTTAGGCTCAAAGTTCAATTGTGGCGCATTAGGAATAATCTCATAAAGGAGACCATACTGAGTGTAAATCAATTCTAACTGATGAGCTCGAAATATATCCTTCTCCTCATTCATCACTCTGGGTGTCGAAACATCCTTCACAATATAAGGAAATAAATAGTTGAGGAACCATTTCAACAACAAATAGGATGGAATGTTGGCCTTACTGAACCTATTTTTTCTTCACCACTCTTGAATAATATGGTCAGATATGTGTCTAGATTTGTCCTGCAAAAATGTCAACAAGAGATCAGTATTGACATTGCAGCGTACTGGGAGTTGAAAGTGGTTAACAAAAGGTCATGGACAGGTTGATAAATGTCTGAGATGTGCCCCCAGGTAACTCTATATACCATTTTGTAGTAGGTCTCGTGAGGGTGCATTGAAACATTCATAGGTGAACAAAGTCATGGTTCAAAGGGTTCGAAGATAGACAAAGGTGGAAAGTACTAATGTTCTCTCTAGGGTCCTCACCAATCTTACCTTAAAACTTTGGAATGATCAAAGGAATATTGGTTGGACAACTAGCCACATCGTATCATGAGATACCAGATCATTGCTCAACTTTTAAAGGTCATGAAAACTCAAGGTCGCCAAGAAAGGGATCCTAGGTTGTGCCATCTGGTTTCATGCTCCCTGAAAAGGTTGGTTCATATAAGGTGTATTATAGTAAATACCATGTCCTTGGCCAGTCAAATAATAAACCCCTCCTCCAGGACCCATAAAAGGATGCATGGGAATATTATAATTTGGTATACCCTTAAACTGAGGTGCTACATAATCATCATTATAGGATTGATAAACAGGTTTACCCCCAGATACATAAGGAGGCCCGCAACCTCTTAACACAACAACAACAGATGACAAGGGAAGACCATAGTGAGAGGTAGCACTCCATCCCGAAGGAACATGCAGCTCCTGAGTAGGATGTGTCATAAGAAAGGAATTTGACCGAGAAGGTGGGGTAGAAGATAGAGCATATGATGTAATATAAGTTGTGCCTCCAATGTTCACATGTCTAGGGTCACCTTCGTGAAAGTGAACACTAGTGTTATGCATGGATGAGGGGTGTGAAAATCCTCCCACAAATGGAGCACAAGGAGAAATATGACCACTAGAAAATCTTTAAGCATGGAAAGGGATGGTAGTGCCCCTAGGCACAACACTAGGATCTATACAAGGATCAACGACAGATGTGGGAAAGTATATGTAAGATCTAACATGCCAAACCTAAAGGAACCTGTGCTAGAGGGAACATGATGACTCTCACTATTCGAACTTATCAAAGAATACCTTCAATAAGCACCTACAAAGTCCAATAGATAGGGTCATGAAATGTAGGAAGTTCCATCCCAATGAGGGTCAGTGTCAATGGGATTCCCAGGTCTTGCAATGATCACATTGGGCATTCCAGAGGATGGAGAAAGAGGGATCTCCATGTTCATAGTTGTAGTACTCATGATGAGAACAGTGTGTGAATCACAGTGTGTATAAGTTCTCCTAGAACTCCTAGTCCTCTTCCGTGGAGGAGGATGAGACCTGTTAGCACCTGTGCTAAAATTTGAATATTTTTACATATGCATCTGCGGTAATTCCCCTACAAAGGTTTAGACCAGTAAAAGAAATAGTCGGGTTTGAAAATTTTCCATATCTTATGACTATGAAGGATATTGATGGGGAATCTACATAACTTTGAAATGAAAAATTATTTAAAATCTTGAGTTTTATCCGTATAAATATGCCTAAATAAGAAAAATATGATCAAGGTTAAAGGCGGACCGGAATGGATGGCCTGGGTGGACAACGAAGAAGATAAAAGGTTGAAAATCATTTCTACCAAGAGAAAATCAAGAGCAGAAAAGTGGGAATGGAAAAGATTCGGTCATGAAAGTTGGTAAACCCGATGTCTGCTTTCCGTAGTCCGAGATCCAATGGTCAAGGATGGCGACGAGATCAATCAACAGTCTAGGAGAAAGTGGGAAGCAAAAAGGTAGAAGCGGAAAGGTCCAAAATTTGGTTATAAAAGTTGGTATTTCCTCCCTCTGTTTTTTGCTATTTTGCGGAAAGAAGAAGATACAAAGTTTGGTTGCGAAAAATTTGAAATTCTGCATTCTATGATCCACAGGATCGATAGCCTGGAGAGATTACGCTAAAGATCAACGGTCTGAAGGGAGAGGAAATATAAATATTTAGGATCATGAAAGTAGAAATCTCAACTTCTGCTTTCTGCAGCCCTCAACTTGATCTCATATAAATGGCTTGGCGAGTCTCTTTATAAGATCAATGGTGTAGAAAATGGAAACATGCACAAGGGATAAGCATATCTCCCGACATGCAAAATGTGGTAGACCCCACATCTTTCAATGACCCAGATCAAAGGTAGAATTAGATCTATGGTCGAGATGAATTCGCTGATTTAACATGTGTGGACAAATGAACATTTGAAATCTAAGGAATGTGGTAGGTTCTTATAGGATCAATGGTGGAGATATAAGCAGATTCTTGATTCACAACCCAAGATGATTTCCTATAGTGAACTGGAAAGGGATAAGTCAAGTTGGAAAATTGCAAAATTGGGTACGAGATTTATTTTTCGTCGGCTCAGATTAAGTCCCAATCCAGATCAACGGTCCAGAAAAATCTCACAGGAGGAAGATGCAAGGAGGACTAAAACTGTTGTAGGTGGAAGATGAAAGGAGGACTAAAACTGAGGTAGGCCATTTTAATATCCTCGGAACAGTCATTTTGATCAAGCGATCCTGATTCCTAGAGGTTAATTTTTCAATTTTTATCCAACACACGTAGCGCAACATGCTTTCCTGATTTCCTCATGATCGTGGTGAATCTGCCAGGTCAAAATTTGTTAGGATTTTGTGTGTGCGAGATTGATTCCTGTTTTTTTGTAACTGAATTGGCTCAGTTTCGAGGTTGGTCTTAGTATCCCATCACACTATAAATAAATCCTCTAGAGAGTAAGAATGGGTTCAACATTCATTTTCGAAGCCTCTGTGCTCGGTTTTGTAACTCTGCAACTTTTCTTGGAAGCAGTAATGCAAAGTATTTCGTGAGTGTCTAAGATTCATCATAGTGTTCAATGTTCAGTATTTGTTCCCTTGTATGCTTTCTTTCCATGTTTGTATAGTTTCTTCTTATACGTTTCTAGTCATATGGAAGGAATTCATTCTCCTTTTAGCTCTCTCGGCATTGGATAATGTATTTTTTATGTGTTTATGGTAAATTCCTTGGAATTCATCCTCTGCTAGATGCTCCATTTCAGTTATGAGTCCTTACTATTTCTTCTGCTAAAGGATTTTCAGGATATTCATCCACATATAGGTGCCTCCTATCTCATTGGGCTTCTTGTCATTTCCCCCAACCATCTCTCAAAGATATTTTGTTGAATATTAACACCTACTTTTCCTCAGAGCACAAAGGTTATCACTGGTCATTATTTTTTGTAATTCCTTGAATGTTTCAAGTTTTGACTCCATTCCCCAATGGTATTTAATATATATTTGTCTTACACTTTTTAAAATCCAAACAACCCTTCCCCTCACAAAACTAGCTTTCTGAATGCTTGTTTAAAGTTAAATGTGTATGTGAATGACCTTGTGACAAAGAGAGAGCCCTCTCTCACTATATAGGCTAGAATACAATCTAAATATTGGTTTGAAATGGTTACCCTATTGATTCTCCTACCAGAACCATAGGAAAATTATTGGGTGATAACATCTTTGGGTCGTTGTCGGGGACTAATTGCTATTATCTCCTAGGAAAACAACATTGTTCTAATTTCTATGACCTAGTTGAGAAGTTGGTCATAGACACATGTTGGTTGTTGTAGGAGAAGCAATACATTCTTAGTTCATAGTTTAGACCTTGGGATAATTTCATTTGGGTTCATGCAATGATATTCTATGGTTTAGACTTAGGAGAGTTAATTTTGCAATATATCTGGTTATTTTTGGCCTATTCACATCTACAATAGCACCATAGTTTGTTCAACCCAGCCCTTGTGCACCCTCATTAATGCATTGGGGTGCTACCTCCTTGATTTGTCGGGTCTAGGACTGACTAAGTGTGCTAGTGGTGTATTTGGCCTGATTTGTCTCTCCCATGATCATTTATTACCACCTAGAGCACCCCACTCACCTAAATATTCTCATCCACGCCTGTCTAGGACTCACTAATGACCCAGCACACCTCACCAACGTTCACATGAGGATTTGTGACTATTTGGGCTTAGTTTGGTCTCCATTGGTCCACCTAGGGAGGATTGAGGTCATTTCTCACCCTGACACATGTACAAATCCATTTGGCTTCTAGAGCCACTTGAGTTTGTCCAATGTATTATAAATTATGTATGATAATAATTTGATAAGAAATCAGCACCTTTCACATGTGTTGTTCCATCTATTTTATGTCTCTTTGTTTTCTCTTACATATTTTGTCAAACACTTTGATGGTTAAATTTTTCTATCTCCTAGATCTAGTTTGAGATGAAATTCCCACATGGTATCAAAGCTTGTTGGAGCTACCTCAAAACTTGTGAGGTTGAGTTGTTGTTTAGGGCATATTTCCAATTTATGTGAATGTTTTTCGTTATAGGTTTTTACAACAACTTCCTGGATTCGAACTTTTGTTCCTCTCCTTTCCCCATTCAACTATTCTGAATGGAAGTTGAAGATGTTTTGCATATCTCAAGAGCCAATGTCTCTATGATGTGTCCATTGGTGCTATGAGAGAACCAGAGTCCTCTCAAGAGAAGGATTATCGGCTTAATGACAATGATAGAGCCTATGGAACTATGTGTCTAGATATACCTCCTACAATGCGGCACATCCCTCATTCTGCTGATTACCCATTTGATCTTTGGATAAATATAAATGAAGATATTGGCATGTAGCAAGAAGATGTGAGCTATATGGAGAGAAATCAAATGGGCACCTCCTTATGTGTTCTTTCTCCTATGATCTTGGCCTCAAGCATTTCTCAAGAAGCTGTTCGAAATGAAGAATAAGAAGTAGCCCAAGATTCGGCAAATGATCCAACTCAAGTTTCTTCTTATGTGGCTTCCTCTCCTTGTTAAGAAGCTTTTGTTTCATAAAGAGAGCATATGAGTTGCTGCCATCACTACGGCTGAAGATTTAACTATCCATTCTACACCCTTCTCTTCTATGTCTTCTGTTACAAATGGGGAAAATGTATTGCTAGTAGATGTTCATAAAGATCCTTCTCTAGAAGATGGGTTTTATTCACATGAGATTATTGGTTTGAAATATAAAGAGGTTTGGATTAAAAGTGAATATCTCTCATTGATTCACACTATTCATCCCATATATCCCTCAACCATCACTAGTAGAGTTCCTTTAAGTTAATATTAATATGGAGAAGCTTTTGCCACCACAATGGCACATTCTAGACTCTTGTTCCACCTTCTTGGAGCTGATTACAATCTTCATTCAAAATTGATGCTCTAGGACCCCTATGACTCGCTTGGAATCACCTATTCTCAAGCAAATTCAGTTTATTTCGGGCATGGCATCCTATTTGGTTTGAATTTCAATTCTGAAGAGCACCATTCTCTTTGCTATTAGTACATTTAAGTTGTTCTACATGGTCTAAGCATTCATCATGCAGCTATTCCAGAATTGGTTGAGCACATTCCACTTATTCCCAAGATGAAGATTCCTCCATAATTTTTTTTAGTTTGGAATGTATGCAGCCTTGATTCTATGTCATAATCAATTTTTTAGGGGAGGTTTTGTCCCATGAGTTTTTCCTCCTTTCCTCTGTTACATGGATCAATAGAATTTTGTTGTAAAAGGTGATATGTTCCTTAGTTGCGAAGGCCTTAATAAATCATTAAATTGTACTAAGTATAGATTAAGGGAGGGTGTAGGAGCAGTAATCCATCCTTAGTTCATAGTTTACACCTTAGTCTAATTTCATTTGGGTTCATACAAAGATATCCTATGGTTTATACTTAGGAGGGTTAATTTTGCAATATATCTGGTTATTTTTGGCCTGTTCACACCTACGAAAGCACCCTAGTTTGTTCAAACCAGCCCATGTGCACTCTCATTAATGCATTGGGGCACTACCTCCTTGATTTGTGCGGTCCAGGCTTGACCAAGTGCGTTGGTGGTGTATTTGGCATGATTTGTCTCTCCCAAGAGCATTTATCTCCACCTAGATCACCCCACTCACCTCAATATTCTCACCCATGGCTGTCTAGGACTCATTAATGACCTAGCACACCTCGCCAATATTCACATGATGATTCATGACTATTTGGGATGAGTTGGGTCTCCATTGGTCCACATAGGGGGATTGAGGTCATTTCTCACCTTGACACATGTACAACTCCAATTGGCTTCTAGAGCCACTCAAATTTGTCCAATGTATTATAAATGATGTAGGATAATCATATGACAAGAAATCAACAACTTTGACATGTGTTGTTCCATCTATTTTCTGTCTCTTTGTTTTCTCTTGTATCTTCTGTCAAACACTTTGATGGTGAAATTTTTCTAGCTCCTAGATGTAGTTTGAGATGCAATTCTCACAGTTGTATATGATCTTGCCACTCCACTTGAAATTTTTGAAAGGCTACTCCATTGGGAAATACTAGTGGCCAAAAGAACCAACACGAGGAGAAATCCTAATGCTTAATCTTTACAAGAGGTTTTTGATCCAAAGAATCTGATTCGAAGGGCCAATAAGTGAAAAAGGTTAGTCATAACTCTTTCCTTACCTACTAAAGGTGTTTTTTATGTTAATGATATATCTAACCATTGTTATGAAGAGTTTGGGATAGCTTTCCCTAGGACTAAATATATGTCTAGCCTCTCTGAAGTTGTTTCTGACACCTCTGCATTTATGTGTCCTATATTTACTGGTCAGCCCAGACCTCAGAGCCTCTAGGAAGGGATCTCCAGCACTTTCCTGACCTAGAGTGCCCCCTATTTTCCACTGAAATAACTGCACTAACCTCCACTTCCAAGTTCAAAAAACCTACATCATCCAGGTCCACAGCCCCTCATAGCTTTGTAGTTCCTCACACCCCACTGATTTTGTCTATCAGACCACCTTTTGTCCCTCTTGAATATAGGGTTTTCCCCTATATTCCTCCCTACTGCTCTTCATGACCTTCCTCAGGGTTACTCCCAAAGGCTCAAACATTTTCATGGGGAAAGGGGATATCTAGCTGAGTAACACTTGGGATGGTTTACAGACTGGGTAGAACTGGAGGAAGTAGAACATGCTGATGTGTCACGTCCCCGTCCCTCAACCGGCGAAAAGGACGCGACGAACACATCAACACAACCGGGAAAATGGCCCCATGAACATAATCAAAGAAATCAAATGCTGAACTTAAAACTTACAAGCATACACAGATGCAAAAGTCTTCAATCATACAGCGGAAGCAACACAAATACATTCCAACATTTAACATCAATATAAATTACAGAGATGAAGTAACCAACAGTACTTATCTTTTGATGAAGAATTCACCCACAACCAGCTACGTCGCTACAACGTTCCACCCAACCATAGGCCAGCATGCTCATCAGTCTCTCAGCCACGCTGCCACCCCCGAGCTGGGCATGATTCCTTCAGAGTAAGGGTCAATTGCAGGCTTATACATAGCCAAGGGGCACAAACAACAAACCAACACAGTTGGGTTTCACAGGATTTCAACAGACAAGCCAAGCCAGCACAGTCCGAAGACTAACCATTGCAATCAGGAAATTACTTAGCTGCCACAGCTCAAACAGGGCAAATGAATTCTGAAGCGGCATACCACAAATTCCCAAATGTAGCAACAAACACACTTACAGTAAGGGAAAAATCAACAGTTCGTCCAAGGAAATTGAGCCACGGGAAGACTCACACAGACCACACTGGAAACAAATTTACAGACTCCCAGCCTGGGTGTGGGTAATAATCAATGCAGAACCCACAATTCGACCCATGGGGAAAGGATTCAGCCACTCCATTCACCAATCCGCAGAGGAAAACGACGTGGGTAAAACCCAGGAAATTCCTGTGCGCGAAAATGAGAAACGGGAGGGAAATTCTTTGCGTGAGAATGCACAGCAGTCGGGAGGACGTGAATTGCAAGTGCCTGAGCGTTTAGCAACTCGTGAGGAGGAAGAAAATGCCTGCGTGAGACCAAAATCACCCAGAGCCTGCGCGTGAGGAGCCAACAGACCAAAATCGTGGTGAGAGTGAACTGACCAGGGAAGAGTGCGTGAGGGAGAAGAATGGGCAGACGTGGGTGGAGTGGGAAAGTGGGTAAGGCTGACAGCCTACCACAGCCACCACCCCTTCAGCAATAAATGCCCTCAGCCACTCATCCATAACTCCTCAACCATCAGCTGAATCATTAAAGAGTTTGACAAGGTTGGATGAGGCAAAAAGTGACAAACAACAAAGGTGGCAAAACAACAAGGTAATAAAACATGGGTTTTTCCCCCATAACCAAGGTTTGACATCCCCCACCCCTTATCCTTTGGAACCATGCCCTTTTCATTCAACGTTGCACTGCCGTAGCTGGTTGTGGTTTATTTTATTTGATGTGCGTGTTTACATGATGCCGAATTATAATGTGCCTTATAGCACGATATGCCATCGGCAATTATCCCCATTGCCGAAACATACACAGCAAAATCAATGGTGGGGCTTTTGCCTTTAGCTCCTCACCACGATTAATTACAATATATACATCATGCAAACGGGGTCGAAACCGGGGACATTACATGATGTTAAAGTCATACTATTTTCCAAACCTTGGATAGAGAATCAAGAAAATGGTACCAAAACCTCCCAGACAACTCTATTCTAATTTATCAAACTTTTGAAGATTCTTTCAAGGACAAATGGGCAGAAAATAAGAACCCTAAGCAATACCTGTCTCAATACCATTCCATGAGGAGGGGGAGTGATTATATCCAAGAATTTTCTGGCAGATTTTTGAAGACATATAAAGCCATATGTTCCTAGTTCAAACCTCCCCTTGGTTCTTCCCAACTCCAATATGTTGAAGCCTTCGATAGTAAGTTTACATTGTGGATAAGTGAAAGGATATCATCCTCCTTAGAAGATATGATGAAATATTCCATAGCGGTAGAGGTAAACCTGACTGATGCTAGAAAGAAGAAAAGGGATGAGGGACAATGGAGAAGAGATGAAGGAGAGATGAGAAAAGATAAAGAACTTGAACAACCCTCCACCTCTAACTAATAAGAGGCCAGAATGGACATGATGATAAAAACCATGGACAAGTTGATGGAAATGCTCACCTTGGATAATAGACCACCTCCTAGGGAAAATCAAGAGCAACAAAATAGAAACCAAAATGTGAGAAGACCCCAAGTCCTCCAGAACAGGCAAAGAGATAAGAAAGACCCTCTATATCCACCTATCAAGCCCCCATTTCAAGAGAACTATTTAGAGCAAGGTTATAAATACCAAGTTGAGGATGAAATCCACCAGCTCGATATTGACTCATCCTCTATCTTTTTGACCAAAGAAGAGCATGATAATTCCTGTCAAGTAGTGGAGGAGTAGCCTGTTGAGGAAACAGAGGATTTTCAAAGGGGATATCAACTTGTTTTCATGTATATTTAAAGACAGATTGGTCTGAGGAACATAGAATTTCATGTTATAAGACATACAAAGGCAACAAATAAAGCCTCTACAAGCAAGCCAAAGAGCAGCCCACCCCCTAACTACACGTCCAATAATGTAATAGAGACAAAAGGGAAAGATAGGAAGAAGGATAATTGAAGGAGCTCATATCAGGGGAAGACCTTGTTGACCCCAGTTTTGTCATCATTTTTGGAAGTTAAATTATGCATTTAAACATATGTTTTGTCATCTTTTCGCATATTTTTTGTCATGCGGCTCACTATTCAGCCTCAGGTATGAATGAATTTAAGATTTATGTAAAATTTGTTTATTATTGTCATTTCACGATTTTATATATTAAAATTGACATTATTTGGAGTGCGTTTTGATTTATGTATACATTATTTGCAGGTTATAGTGTTTGGACGAGCTAACAACAAACACACATTCTGCTAGATATGCGCATAGCATGTCCATATTACCATCCATCTCACTAATTAGGCTGCACAATATTCGTTGGCAGGTTTCCAGGCATTAAAACATCAGCATGAGATTGTTATTATAGACCATAGTCTTTAG
Organism: Pseudotsuga menziesii; assembly: GCA_001517045.1. Taxonomy (NCBI): domain Eukaryota; kingdom Viridiplantae; phylum Streptophyta; class Pinopsida; order Pinales; family Pinaceae; genus Pseudotsuga; species Pseudotsuga menziesii. Next base: position 1,191,169 of record LPNX010286211.1, on the reverse strand, counting down.
CACACCGACAAATAGGCAATGCATTCATCTTGGATATTTGTAGAGCATATCCATCTCATTGTCCAGCTCACTGTTCAGTTCTCCAAGCCAACCACGCATTGCTGATAAGAGAGTCCCAGGTGTTAAATCATGGAAACTATTTATTGTCCACACATATGGGTGATAGCATGGCTCTCATTCTATAAGAGTCACAAGCATCCTCCTTTGCTCGACACCACACCACCAGTCCATGCTAAGAAGGACCTTCATGCCATATCACACACCACATGAAGACCTAACCCTCAATGGAAAAGGAAGAACGTTGTGTGTTTGCATTCGATCAGTTCATAGCAGTAATGATTGACTAAATTTAGAGAGCGATCGACCAATAAAGGGTGGACCTGCTCACCTCTGTAAAGATTGTTTATATAAACGCCTACACATGAAGAGCTAAAGATTTGATCAATTCATTAGTGAGATATTTAGTTTTGAGGAGAAGAACAATGTAAGTATGTTCCTTATTTTTTAATAGAAGCTTGATGTTCTACTATTCATGATTGTGTTCATGTAAGCATTAGCCAAGCATCACCCCTGATTGCTAATAGGTCCCCTCGTCAACCAGTGGTTTCTTTTCTTTTATAGTTAGTTTGATTTCTAGTTTGTTTTCATTCAAATTATTGTAACCATTTATTTCATCGTTTTCTGTAATGCACTAGTATAGTTTTATTTCCAACGTTAAATAGCTAGTTGTGTGCCATTGTGCACATAGTTTGCTTTCAATTTACTTTCCAATCATTTCATCTCCAGTTTTACTGTTCAATTTTATATTGACAAGTATATAGAATAGATTGTTTTAATCAAGTTATAATAGATTCAATTCCGTTTATTTCCTTTTTGTTATAAGTTCATTCAAGTTAAATTCTAGTTTGTTTCCTAGTATAATACGCAATGATTTATTATTATGAATTAGTTTAAGTTATTTCAATGCAAAATTCGATCATTAAGTGGGCTTATTTACTGACTCTATGCATTATATTTGCATGTGCACAAATTCACCTGAAGATCATATCATTTAGGCTATTTTATGTTATTTTAGTTGTGTAGATTGTCACTTGGACAACCTATTTAAACTGTTGTTTAGACACCCCTTCCAGACCTGCAGTTTAGTCTGTCATCCAATCCGTCGTTTCGTTTTTAGTGTTTTAATGTGTTTTGAACCTGTTCTAAGCTCCGTTTCGTTAGTTTTTAAAGTATTATTTGACTATAATAGCTAGATGATAGTTCTATTTAACATTAAGACTAAAAGTTAGATTGTTTTAGATTATTTATTAAATTTTTGTCCTTTCACTTTGAACATGTTTTGAGTTATGTTATGTTTTGTTTCTTTTGTTTGTTTCTGATTCCTTTGACTAATACTGTTGTACTATTTTGTAATCATGCCTTTGGATTGATTCATCCATTTTCATGTAGAACTTAGTATTCAAAGTGTTATCCTTGGGAAAATATACTAGTACCTTGTAAACTATTCATTTTTCATTGTGTGATTACCGAAAGAGACTTATAGAATAGAATTCAAGGTTATTCCTATTACATTTTCTACTTGTTTCTTTTTATTAAGATTTCAAGAAATTTATACTTGTTTCTTTTTATCTAGTTTTCTTTAATAAGCTTTCTACTTGCTTCTCTTATTAAGTTTTCTACTTCTTTATTTAATTAAGTTTTCTACTCGCTTAGTGCTCGCTTATAGGTTAGGTATTCCTTGCATCCTAGTCTTTCACTTGAGAAGTTAGTTGTTGATAGTATCCCTTTTCAGTCTAAAGTTATAAAATAAATTATCAATCTAATTATTGTTGCTATGTTTCTGATATAAACTTTCTTTGCATAGTTAGTTTTCGAAACTATTCAATAAACCTTACTAGAAAGAGTAGTTTTTCTTGTATAGAAGTAGTATTGTATATATCTTTATTGTTTGTTTATAGATTAGAGTAGTGTATTTTCGATACTTTGATTTAGTATTCTGTTCTGGTTCAATTACCTTAATAGTTGAATGCTTAGGAGTTTGACTCAATTTTTCATTTTGAAATATCTTTCGATCTTTTGTTTGTTAAAGTATTTCCATGACAGCATAGGAATCCCTCTACCTTCGCATATATTTTGTGTCAACTCTATGCCTACCAACCCCGATCGATAATTAAATATTAGGTGAATTAATCAAGACGATATAACACGCAACAGACCTTTTTCAACTTGGAGGATGAAATTGAAAAGATCAAAATATATCTCCCTCTCACTGAAGTGTTAAGAAATTCTGAATATCATTCCAAAATTGCCACAGTGTAGAATCCTATAGTGAAGTTTCTACAATATTAGATTCCCCGAACCTCCAAGATGAAGTCCCACCATCCTGTTTGGACCCCATGTGTGACACTTCGGTTTTGACCCCATTTGCATTAAAGGTACATGATGTATATATTGTAATTAATCATGGTGAGGAGATAAAGGAAAAATCCCCACCATCGATTTGGTTGTGTTATGTTTCGGTAATTGGGATCATTGCCGATGGTATATCGTGCTATCCAACACATAATATTTTTGCATCAAGTAAATATCCACATTCATTCAAATAAACCTACAGCCAGCTATGACGGTGAAATGTTAAATGAAAAGGGCATGATTTCCTAAGGTTAAGGGGGGGATTGTCTAACCCATGAGAGCCATTGGGGAAAATCCATGTGTCAGCCACTAAACTACTATTAGTTGAGGGCAATTATTTGCTGAGTAGTGGTGGGTGGCAGGCCTGTCCACATGCACCCTCCTCCAGCTGGGTCATTCCATTGACGTGGGGGAAAGGAAAACAACAGAAAATGCTTCCACTCTCCCACTCTCTCCAGTATTTCTCACCTTCACGCACCATCTGGAAAAAAAATATCGGATCGTTTTGGCTATTCATTCCTCATGCAGGGGATTTCTCTTCACTATCCATCTCACGTAGGGACATCATCTACTTTTTCTCACACACCAATTAGGGGTCTGGGTATGTTTCTCCTCCGGTGTGTGCAGAGAATCGATTTCCCTTTTTTCATTGTAGGACTGTGAAATGTTTTGGTGGTTTTCACTATGAGCTCGGACTGTGTATTGTCCAGACACTTCATTGTTTAACCAGGGTATGTGGTTTCTTTGTGGATCGTTGGTTGTGGCCTCATGCACATTTTGTTCATTGTGTTTACCCCTTTTTAGAGTGGTATCTACTATAGGCTATTGGGGAGTCATTTTGGCCACGATAGGGCCAAGAACGACTCAGGGATTTTCTTCCCCTATCCAAGATGTAAAGTTCTTGTTTGGCTACAGGAAATTAGTGGTTGGTCTTCGGAATTTGTGGAGTGGGATTGAAGGCTGGGTATGCTTGGGAAACCTAGGTTTTGGGAACCACACAAATAGAGTTAGATGGATGGCTTTCTCTCCACAACCCCAGAAGAGCACTGGCAAGGGAAGTCAGGGCCTGAGGGACTGTGAAGTAGAGAAGGGACTAATCCCTAGTGTCGGGTGTGTGTGGGTGTCTTAGAGGTCAGGCCAGCTCTAGTGTAGGAATCCTTAGCTCTTCCATGAGCTCACCAGCTTAGCATTTAGCTTCTCCTAGCTCCTTGATAGCCTGATAACCCTACTCTGTGGGCTTGGCTTATTTGTGTACCTTGGCTATGTGTAAGCCTGCTTAGTCCCTTATTCCTTCAGGAATCATGCCCAGCTCAGGGGTGGCAGTGTTGTTGAGAGATTGATGAGCACGCTAGCCTATGTTTGAGTGGAACATTGCAGCGACGTAGCTGGTTGCAGGGCAAGTTCTTCCTGAGATAAGTATCCTTGTCTATCTTACTTCTACATTTATGTTTACTGTTAATGAATTAATGAATTATGATGAACATGTATATGAATGAATGTTGTTTTGCTTCCACTGAATATATGTATGAGTATGCATCTTAGTATTTTGGATGTTTAAGCTTTTATTTCGGCATTATATGCATGTTCATGTTCATGGGGCTATTTTTCGGTTCTGTTTGATGGTTTGGTAGCGTCCTCTACACTGGTCGGAGGGTCGGGGACGTTATAGTATGGTATTAGAGCTGAATTTGTAGCATGGGCCTGAATGGGCCATGAAAGATCAAGCTAGAAAAGGCAGGTTTCCCTCTTCCCAACAAAAATCAGAAAAAAGTTCCAGAAAATCTGGTTGAAAAATTCTCCTAGTGCCAAACTCGTCAGATCATTGGAGGACTAAGTGGGAACATCCTCCGATACAGCGGAATGCTTAGTCAGAAGACCATCCGATGAGGGAACAACGGAAGGAAATTCATGAAATTTTTCTAAGTGTAAGACTATCAGCTCATTGGAGAGACTTAGTGAAGAAAACTGTTGATACATCGGTGAAACATAGTGGATGAAACTGTCGAAATGTCAGCAGAAAATAGGTGAAGACCGAGCCACGGTTTCGACAAAGATCTATCAAAGATCGTCGAAGCATCGATGAGAATTACAGGATGAATCAGTGGATGCAGCGGCAAGAAAAGTTTCAAAAATTTGTCTAAGTGTAAAAAACCATCAGCGATCGGTGCCACTAAGATGAAGGGATCGCCAATGACACGTCGACGGAGGTTAGTAGATTGATCGACGAAATTTAGACATTGAAAGTGTCGATACGTCGGTGGAGATTCCTTGAAGACCACTGAAACAACGGCGAGAATTAGTCGACAAAAGCACCGATGATACATTGGTGAGAATTAGATATGGAAAACTCCAAAATGTCGACGACGATTAGTTGAAGGAAGAGCAACAGTTTCGGCGGAGATCTTCCGAATACCGCCAAAACGTTGAAGAAACTTAGTTCTTTGAGGAGCTGATGCAAAGAAGGAAATTTTTTCCAAAATTTCTAAGTGATGAAATCGTCGGTGAAATTTAGACAATGAAGTAGCCGATGTGGCAACAAGAAGAAGAAAATTTTCAAAAATTTGTCTAAGTATTGAGCCCATCGGCGATCAGCAAAAGTTAGAAGATTGGAGCGCTGATCGATGGGATTTAGATGATGAAACCGCCAAAACGTCGGCTCACTTAGTTGGAACCATCAGAGAAATTTAGATGATGGGACCGCTGATGCGGCGACGAACATTGGAAGAAGTTAGTGGAACGGACCACCGATGGGCATCAGAAAATATTAGTTGTTCATGTGCCCGTCGTTGCGCCTGTTTACTGGACTATCCACCCGACAGACAGTTGTTCAGACTACCGATGCCATAGTGGTTAGTTGATCCGATTTCCGACGGGGTTATGGCTGCAGAACACGCAGGGAGTTGCTTCCCACCATTGCAGACACCTAAGGGGATGTTCACCTGACAAATAGTGCATCCGACCACCAATGCAGTGTATAGAATCAATCCCCTTGCTGATACCATAGTGGGTAACATTTTCGATTACCGACACATCGGGGGAAATTTACTGTTTGGATCACCGCAAGGTCGAAAAATTTTAGTGGTTTGGGTCACCGACATAGCGGACCCGTTCACTTTAGGATCGTCGACACATAGTAGAGCTCCGATCTGTCGACAAGGTTATGACCATTAAAACCCTAGTGAGTTTGATTGCCGCCATTGAGGCTACCTAGAAAACTAGCCGCCCGATGATTAGTGTTTCCGATTGCCGATATGCAATAGTCCTTGGCATCGCCAATAAATGATAAAGACCGAAAGATGAGATAACTAAGGACCCGATATGGTGGAAAACTGTAGTTGTTGGAGCCTCCGATACAGTGGAAAATGTTAGTTGTTAGGGCCACCGATGAGCACCGAAGGAAGTTGATGTTTAAATCTTAGAAACGTCAGAGCTTTAGATGGGATGAGACCTGATATGAGAAAAAAAAATTGGGTTATTGAAAGTGGATTTCTCAGCAAATTCCAACTGTGTTTTAGTGGATTTTTCAGCAGTTCTAGGGCTGAAAAGGAAGAAGAATTCTAGGTGGTTGAAGTTGGCAATTCAAACCAAAATACAGTTCTGTGTTTTGCCTAAATTTGATGAAAATCATCATGTTAGATGTGGTGTAGTTTTCACACCCGAGGTCAGAATGAGGCATGTGGATAGGCGTTGGAAATCTTATCCAGTAGGGAACAAGGAAGAGTCACTAGAATTTGAATGAGCAATAGAAAAGAACTAGTGATTTCTTGGAAAGTGTGTTGTTGTCAACATAGACAAATCCAGGAATTGCATGCCTAGAGGTAGCGAGACCATGAAGTCAAACCAGATGTTGTGTGGAATAGGATTTCCATGCAAAGATGAGGGACTTGAAAAGGGAAATTTCCTTAAAACCTGTCTTGCTAATTATAATTACATTTTATAAGTTTTGTACATAAAATGTATGAGGATATTCCTTGCATGCATAGGATATTACATGTTGGTAAGAGTAGTGAGAATTATACATTTATAATGAACCACTAATGGTAATTATTGCATTGGTGTTGGCATTAGTGGGAAAACCAACAACAACATGGACATGGTTGAATATGTTGCTGATGCTGACGAATGTGACCAGAAACCCTATGGAGAAAGGGATAATGAAACAAGTCCAAGATCAAAAGTTGGTGAGCAACTTCTACAATCTCCTGCAAGAGACCAACCAAACTGGTAATGTCAAGGGTGTAAGTAGGACCTATGAAGGTAAGAGTTTAATTATGACAATTGCAAGGAGTGGTAAAAGAAAGAGGTCTCATACCATGTGGGTATTTGAAATTTATACTACATTCATACAGAAATGTATCATGCATGTATATGTTGTTATGAGCTTAGTAGCCCAAAGAAAGTAAGCACTGATGATCTTGAATATGGTAATGCATCCTATATGAAGTAGTAAGGGTTAGTCCATGCATGGTATGTTTGAATGCATATTATTCCTAAATCAATGGAAGGTAGAATTGAGTGGATGTGTATTAAAAGATTTTATAAATCTTGTAGTTATGCATTGAATGGATGCATATGAAAGGTATGAGTAAATGTTGTAGATATGCATACATAGGTATGGATGCAAATGTTGTGATGCAATGCATGAAAGCATCGAGATAGTGCATGTGTCATTATGAGTAATCAATGGATGAAATGATGAATTGATGATAATTCTGGAACCATTTCAATAGCTGTTATGGATGCAAGATAGTAAGTGCATGAAGAAGGTAGTCATGATCTATTGGCTATCGGAAATGCTCTATGGAAGGGCAGGGTGGTACAAATGATACGCCTGTGAAGTAAGGAGTATCTAAACATTTCATTTTGGCATAAATGATGTGACCTTGGAATTTTAGTATGATGATGATTGCACAAAGTAAATGAGTTTTGGTAATATCGATGTGATTAGCAACTGGAAGTGTTTGAATTTTACAAATTCTAAAAATGCTTCAGTGACTGTTGCAGCAAAAAAAAAAAAAGTTATATGCATCAAGACCTACCAAGTGTTTGGTTGGCTGAGGTTTAGGTTTCAGGCAGATTATTGGGGGCATGTCAATGAGGGTAAGACCATGACAAAGACCAGAATATACCATGTGAAAGAGCCAAACCTGATGAGAAGAGTCTCATGGTTGTGGAAATAGTTTGTATGATGAATGAATTGTCAATTTAAATTTGTAAATTTCAGATTTGAGATATTGCTGACAACTACTAATCACTATTGGCATGCATAGAATTGTGTCAGAAGGACGCATTGTAAGTGGGCATTCATGTTATTCTAGTAAGAATAAAATTATAATGGGCATAGTGGTGCTACTTACAAGAGACACACAATTGAGGATCACCTCATTGCCGAGCAAATCAATTTCTATAGTAAACAGGGTTGCGAATTCTTATTGAATTTAATTACTAATGTCATTGCTTGGTTATGGAACAATCAAATTGGATTGTATTATCAGGTAATGATTGACTATTTGGCTATTTGATGAATGTGCCAGGGGTACACACTGCAGGAAGATCATGTATGATGGCCTACAGGAGCCAAACTATATGGGAAGGTTTTCCCTTATCTTGGAAATGGGTTTCAGGTGAAACTGCATTGGACATTTTGGAAATGTCTCATCTGCGCTACATGTTTGGTAAGCAACATGAGTGAGATGGTATAGGATATGTCGGTAAGACATGTGTGGATACGAAATGTAAAGAGGAATTGGGATGGAAAGTCGAGGGACTATCAACTCAAAGAAGGAATCCCCCATTCCTCCTTAACGAAGGAATACTGCCTCAGTAAATGGATAAGTGTTCTCTGATCCTAGCTAAGAGTATGCATGTCAAATTGTTAAATTCAATATGTATAGCATGTTTTGATTTTATTTCCATTATGGTAGATTTCTTGAGTATGAATAGGGCCTACATGGTTCACATCGGAAAGGGGTGCACACTTTCTCGATGTCAGATCATGAAAGGGTTTTCAATATTGATTACACCTTAGGGGGTCGACACGCTCCTAGTGTCTCAATACTTGATAGTGAATGATATGAAATGTGATTCCGGTTTTAGAAAAATAACACTGATGAGTTTCTTATATTGCGTGTGTTGTCAGGCTAAATAGATGAAGTTTGGTGTTGCACACTAAATGGACTATGGCTTGCATTCATCCTACCTCCTACTGAAGAGCACAGAGAAGGAGACGTTACCGAGGTACTGGAGAGCAAAGAAGGGGGTGGTTTCTTATGTTGTATGGGGTAGTGGAATTATACCTCACCGCTAGAAATGAAACCTGGAAATGGTAATGATAAATTTTCCTTCCAAGTCGGCATAAAGATGTATTGGAAGGAGATGTTGGGGTATTATATGCCTTGGAATCCATAGTAGGTCCTGGACTTGGAAATTGTCATTTATTGTTGATATAAGTGCATGTGTTATTGTTGATGGCCTGATAAACCCAACTGCATTGGCTTAGCTGATTGGTTGTTGATATACGTGCATGTGTTATTGTTTATGGCCTGATAAACTCAACTGTGTTGGCTTGGCTGATTGGTTGTTGATATATGTGCATGTGTTATTGTTGATGGCCTGATAAACCCAACTGTGTTGGCTTGGTTGATTGGTAGTTGATATAAGTGCATTGTTGATATAAGTGTATTGTTGATATAAGTGCAGGTGAATTGTTGACAGTCTGATAGACCCAACTGAAGTTTGGCTTGACTGTCTAATTATTTGATGTTGTGGAAATTGTGGAAATGGTACAGTGTTGGCTTCACTACCTATAGTCTGATAAACCCAACTGTATATTGGCTTGGTTGGACGGTCTGATAAACCCAACTGAAGGTTAGCTTGACTCTGCCTGATATATATATATATATAAAAGGATGTTGTGAATCATCCTGCGTGCTAGCCTAACATCCATGTCCATAGGCGATCCCAAGGCTTGCAAAGCAAAGCAGGATCCTGTGGACCAATGAGGAAACGCACAATACAGATAAGTATTGAATTATTTTGCAATTTCTTGCTTATGAATATACATGTGTATATGATTTGGTTATGATGTTTTAAGCTCTTATTTAAGAGATTAAAACTGATGAGAATAAACTAAACATGTGAATTTATTCAATATTTGAATATAGGTATCAGTGGAAGCAAGGACTATGAAACCATCCTAGGGCTGCATGTGGACATGTGACTATCCGGAAGAGCTTAGAATGAGCAGTAATGAAAAAGGTGCTAGTGAGACTGTGAAGTTCCTAGCAACTGAGACAAACCATGTGGGGAGGCTCCATGGTTGAGAGGTCTAAAATAGGCCAGAGACACTAAGTGTCATGACCAAGAGGGATTGGTCGAGCATTCACGGTGAAGTGAAAGAGGTTGAGAGCATGAAAAGCCACAACGGTGGTGTGGGTTCTAGGGTGGAACAAGACAAAGAGGGGAAAAACTCTTTCTTCTCTCCCTTGCCTTTTAATTATATATATATGCTTATGCATTGTGAAAACAAAAGATTTTTGAATGCATGTATGGCTGAAAATAGAATGTGTCTATTTGCTTAAAACAATTATGAATGCTAAAATAGTTAAATCCCTGCCCAAGAATCAACATGAATGAGCTCATGTTCCTGTTGGGAAGGCCTAAAAAATATGAGAGTCTCCTTGATGAGACTTGGACTGTCATGCCAATTGGGAAATAAATTGACTGATTTTAATGCCTATATTATGCTTGGTCTAACAGAATTTCAATGATGCATTTCATAGGTGAGAAAAGTGAGGTCTAGTGTGCACATTGATCATGGCAGGAGACCGAAAGCTGCTGGACTTGGCTTGGAGTCTTCTTCAAACAATTTCCAAGACCCAAGAAAATCTTGGAGATATGCTCAAGATACAGAAAAGTCCCTAGACTTGGGGATGAACCAAAAGTTGAGAACCAGCAAGAGAAGCTCATGGAAGCTGAGGGGATTTTTCCTAAAAGTTCAAGTAAATAATTGAACATGCGGCAAATCTACAAAATTTTGATGTGCAAATGGTATATGTATTCCTATGTATTGGAACACCGAGGGCAGTGTTATTCCAAGTGGGAGGGGATTGTAACACCCCATTTTTTACCCTGTTTGCATTAAAGGTACATGATGTATATATTGTAATTAATCATGGTGAGGAGCTAAAGGAAAAAGCGCCACCATTGATTTGGTTGTGTTATGTTTCGGCAATTGGGATTGTTGCCGATTCTATATCATGCTATCTTGCACATAATAGTTTTGCATCATGTAAATATGCACATTCATTAAAATAAACCTACAGCCAGCTAAGACAGTGCAACATTAAATGAAAAGGGCATGACTTTCTAAGGTTAAGGGGGGGGGGGTTGTCTAACTCGTGAGAGCCATTGGGGAAAGGGCATCTGTTAGCCACTAAACTATTGTTAGTTGAGGGCAGTTATTTGCTGAGTAGTGGTGGGTGGCAGGCATGTCCACACGCACCCTCCTCTAGCTAGATTGTTCCATTCACGTGGGGGAAAGGAAACCAACATAAAAAATTGCCACTCTCCCACTCTATATAGTATTGCTCACCTTCACACACCATCTGGAAAAAAAATATCGGATCATTTTGGTTGTTCTTTCCTCACAAAGGGGATTTCTCTTCACTATCCATCTCACACAGGGACACTGGCTACTTTGTCTCACGCATCGATCGGGGGTCTGGGTATGTTTTTCCTTCGACATGTGCAGAGAATCGATTTCCCTTTTTCCATTATCGAACTGTGAAATGTTTTGGTAGTTTTCACTATGAGCTCGGACTGTGTATTGTCCAAACACTTCATTGTTGAACCAAGGGTTGTGGTTTCTTCCTGAATCGTTGGTTGTGGCCTCATCCACGTTTCGTTGACTGTGTTTTCCCCTTTACAGAGTGGTATCTATTGTAGGTTGTTAGGGATTTGTTTTGGCCATGATATGGCCAAGAATGACTCAGGGATTGTCTTCCCTTGTCCAAGTTGTGAAGTGCTTGCTTGGATGCAAGAAAGAAGTGGTTGGTCTTCGAACTGTGTGGAGTGGGATTGAAGGTTGAGTATACTTGGGAAACCTGGGTTTGGGGAACCACACAAATAGAGTTAGATGGCTAGATTTCTCTCCATAACCCTAGAAGAGCACTGGCAAGGGAATTCAAGGCCTGTGGGACTGTGAAGAAAAGAAGGGACTGATCCCTAGTGTCGGGTGTGTGTCGGTGTCTTATAGGTCAGGCCAGCTCTGGTGTAGGCGTAGTTAGCTCTTCCATGAGCTCACCAGCTTAGCATTTAGCTTCTCCCAGCTCCTTGATAGCCTGATAATCCCTACTGTGTGGGATTGGCTGATTTGTGTACCTTGGCTATGTGTAAGCTTGCTTAGTGCCTTATTTCTTGGGGAATCATGCCCAGCTTGGGGGTGGCAGTGTTCCTGAGAGATTGATGAGCACGCTAGCCTATAGTTGGGTGGAACGTTGCAGCGACGTAGTTGGTTGCAGGGCAAGTTCTACATGAGATAAGTGTCCTTGTCTATCTTACTTCTACATTTATCTTTATTGTTAATGAATTATGATGAACATGTATATCAATGAATGTTGTTTTTCTTCCGTTGAATATATGTATGAGTATGCATCTTAGTATTTTGGATGTTTAAGCTTTTATTTCAGCATTATATGCCTATTCATGTTCATGGGGCTATTTTCCTAGTCTGTTTGATTTTTTGGTTACGTCCTCTTCGCCGGTCGAAGGGTTGGGGACGTTACACCATGTAAATGATTCTTTTGATGAATATGTTCCTCCCTTCTATGTTAGTGCGAACATTCATAATTCCATCTTACACAATGCCATGCTTGATTCAGGATCCTCCCATAATATGATTCCTGGGGTGATCATGTATAAGATGGGGTTGGAAGCAACCGGACCTTACAAATAACTCTTTTCATTTGATTCTAGTAACGTGAAGTGCGTAGGATTGATGAAATATCTAGTCATCTCTTTGGCCCAAATCCATGCCTAAACCCTGGTCATGGATGCAGTTGTAGGTGAAATCCCTCCAAAGTTTGGAATGTTGTTATCAATATCTTGGGAAGCCAAACTCAAAGGCTCTATTCAAATGGATATGTCCTATGCCACCATCCCTATCTTTGGAATATAGAGAAGGATCTTTAGGGAGAGAAATTTAGCATACACAGTGACCAGTGTTGAGAGGCCAAACAACCACCCCATCTATTCATTGGACACGAAGATGGGATCTTCTATTTTCTTCACAGAAGGAGGAAAAGACATTTTTAGTGCAAATAATACTTCCTTTGTGCCTACTCAAGAATAGATAGAGGGAGTTTGGAATGTAATTTTTGAAGGGGAAGTATGTAGATAAGGAGTAAGAACTATAGTTTGGGTGAAACTCCTCAGAGGGAGAGCTCTCAATTACTCCGACAAGCTCACCTTTGATTGCACAAACAATGCAGTGGAATATGAGGCTATGTTGTTAGCAATCAAAATCATAAAGGAATTCTAAGTTTGGAGAGTAGAGAAACATAGATATTTTGAGCTAGTAATTAAACAAATTATCAGTGAGTATCAAGCCAGACATCCCAAAATGAGGAGTTACCTAAATGTTTCCCAAGACCTGGTAGAATGTTCTAAAGGATGTAGATTTAATCTAATTCATAGGATACAAAATTGTATAACTGATTCATTCACCACTTATGTTGTTGTTTTCAATATTTTTTCACATCCCAATAACAGATATGAGGTTGAATTTAGGCACAGGACCTCTATCCCTGATAATGTCAAAAGTTAGCAGGTCTTTGAAAATGACAAGAAAATCCATAATTTCCTTACTCTCACTGGGTATTTTGATGGATTGGCTATTGATGAAGATAATGGGCTTCTAGAGGAGGATTTTCCCACTCAAGAACCCTTGTAAATACAAGTTGTTTCTACCAAAGAAATTCCACGGGATGAGGATGTTATTCCTGTTGAATGTGTTGATGGAGGCGAAACTAAGGAAGCATGTGGGCCAAAGTTGTAGGAGGCTAACGGACAACAAAAATATCTAAAAAATATCTATGGAAAAGAAATCCTATAGCTCAAAGGTAACTCTATCCCCAGAGGTTTACTTCCTTTAGAAAATATTTTTGACCCAAATGATGTTGTTAAGGAGGCTGAGCTTGTCCCAAGTTTTGAAGATGTGGAAGATGTTAATATTGGGATAGAATATCATCCAAAGGTCATCAAAATATTGAGATCCCTTTCACCTAAATCCAAACATAAGTGCATCTAATTGATGAGGGAATACTCAGATGTATTTGCTTGGAGATATAGTGATATTAAGGCTTATGACACAAGCATTATCCAACACACTATACCCATTAAAAAGGATGATATGCCTTTCAAACAAAATATGAGAAGAATGAACACCAAGATGCTACCCCTGGTATAAAAGGAAATAAAGAAAATTTTTGAGGTCAAAATCATTGTGGCCCTCATATTCTCAAGATGGGTGGCCAATTTGGTTCAAGTGAGGAAGAAGAATGGAGGGACAAGGATATGCATCGACTTCAGAAATATAAACAGAGTTTCTTTAAAATATCATTATTCTCTCCCTAAGATGGATCACATTTTGTAGAGGATAGTGGGCTCCCAAAGGATCTCCACCTTGGATGGCTTCTCAAGCTATAATCAGATCATTGTGCACCAAGAGGACCAAGAAAAGACAACTTTCACGAAACCCTGGGGAACTTTTATGTATGAAAAAATTCCATTCAGACTCATGAATGGAGGGGAAACCTTCCAGCGGGCCATGGACATAGGTTTTTCTAACTAAAAGGACAATATTTTGTTTATCTGTTTATATGACATCACTATATTTTCAAATTCTGATGAAGAACACATTGCACACTTGCTAAGAATGTTCAGAAAGTGCATAAAATTCAGTATTTCTCTGAATCCAAAGAATTCTTTCTTTTCCATGAAGGGAGGGAAGTTGTTAGGGCACATAATTTCTTAAGAAGGCACTAGAATAGAACCAAAGAGAGTTGAGGCAATACAAAAAATTGAACTCCCTCGGAATAAGGTGGAGGATCAGTCCTTTCTAGGAAATTTGAATTTTCTGAGGAGGTTTATTGCCACCTTTGCTGAGATAGTAGGGTGTATAACTAACATGATAGGAAAGGATAAATAGGTTAAGTGGACACCTGAATACAAACATTTCATTGAATATATCAAAAAGGATATATCAGAAGCACCTATACTTGTAACCCCTGACTTCTCTAAATTTTTCCTCATACTCTCATTTGATTCAGAGCACACAGCGACAGGGGTATTGCTACAGAATAATAATGAAGGAAATGAGCATCCCATTGATTTATACAGCAATACATTGAGAGATTCTCCACGAAAATACAACATTCTAGATAAGTATTCTTATTCCTTGGTTCATGCCTTAAAGGAATTCAAAGTGTACATCCTACATTCTCACATTATTGCTCATGTCCCTAGCCAGGAAGTAAAGGATATTATGAATCAACTAGATCCTGAGGGACAAAGGGGAGAATGGATAGCATTCCTACTTGAATATGACTTGGATATTAATTCCACGAAGCTGATTAAAGGCCAAGGACTAGAAAAAATCATGGCACAATATAAATGTGATTCTCTCATCCTACACATGATTGTTGAATTGTCAGTAGAAGAGAAAAATCCTAAGGGACATCCATCCTCAAATAGCTGGGCATTTCCTATCATCCCCATGGTACACTAACATCATATTTGTGTTACAACATCGGCAAGCCCCACAGGGTATGGAAAAAACAAGGGCCATATTTCTCAAGAAGAAAGCATCAAGTTTTTGCATCTTAGATGGAAAATTCTATTGGAAAGAACGAGGAGGGGTACTATTGAACTGTGTGAATGAGCAGGAGGCCAAGAAGCTCAATGAATAATTCCATGCAGGAGAATGTAGGGGTCATCATTATTGGAAGGAAACTATTAACAAGATCATGAGGGAAGGGTTTTATTGGCCCACTATATTTTCTGATACTCACAAAGAGATTTATTCCTACCATAAGTGTCATATATTTGAAGGGAGGGGGAAGCTTATACCATTGCCTTTGAAACCCATACATGTTGAGGCCCCTTTCTAGCAATGGGGGTGGGATTTTATTGGAGAGATAAAACATATTTTTCATGAAAACACAAGTGGATTCTCACTGCCACTGATTATTTCACCAAATGGATTGAATCCATCCCAACTAGGCAGGCCACTAAGATAGTGATTATGTAGTTTTTGGAAGAGCACATTTTGTCAATATTTGGGGTCCCTAGGAAGCTGATCAGTGACAATGCCACTGCATTCAAGTCAAATAACATGGTGGAATTTTGTTTCAAGTATCACATACAGTTGGGGCATTCCAAATCCTACTATCCACAAGGAAATGGATTGAAAGAATCTTCAAATAAGAGCCTGATGAGGATCATCAAAAAGATTCTTTAGGACAACAAGAAGGCCTAATGCACAAAATTGAATCATGCTCTATGGGATGATAGAATATTTGTAAAGAACTCCATTGGCACCTCCCCTCTCTAGTTGGTTTACAGCTCTAAGGTAATTTTTCCTATTTCCCTGAGTTTTTTAGTAATGAGGCTACTGCAGGAAGAAGAAATTGAAACCCATCCAACTCAGAGGAGGATGTATCAATTGATTGAACTAAGACAGTAAAGGGAGAAAATGTTTGATAGAACTCAAAAATTCCAAGAGAAAATGAAAGAGATCTTTGACAGGAGGACAAATCCTAATTATTT
Source organism: Pseudotsuga menziesii (assembly GCA_001517045.1). Lineage (NCBI taxonomy): Eukaryota > Viridiplantae > Streptophyta > Pinopsida > Pinales > Pinaceae > Pseudotsuga > Pseudotsuga menziesii. The sequence goes on along the minus strand of LPNX010286211.1, from coordinate 1,174,930 downwards.
CTAGATGGGGGATGTAGTGTTTCTATCAGATGCACCACATGAAGAGAAAGGGAAGCATGGTAGGTTCGATCACATGTGGAAGGGCCCTTACAATATTTTATCTTTTAGAGGAAAGAATGCCTAAATACTGGAGGAAATGGTGGGTGCTCTGGTATCTTGAGCTCCTGTAAATGGAAGGCTCCTCAAACAATAATTTCTATAAAGTAAGTTCAGTTCCCATGTTATTGTATATACCATCTCTTTTTAACGTTGCATATGTGGATATCCCTCTGACATACTTAAGTCCCGAGGTGAAGGCAGTAAGGTCCCCAAAAGGAGCCGTCATTTGGTTTTTTTTTTATACAAGTTTGAAGTTACAGGAACTAAAACGAATTTTGAGGTGATAGTGAATTCAACAAAGCATAGAGTGGTGTCATTAGATGGGATTTTTTGAGGTACAAAGGGCCCAATGGATCGTGAACTTGTTCTACGGGGTTCTTTTCTACCTCCTAGGGAGGGTAAAATCCCTTAGTTGGAGCCATTGTTAGCACCGCTACTAAAATTTGAATATTTTTACATATGCATATGTACTAATTCCCTACAAAGTTTTACACTAGTAAAAGAAAGAGTAGGGTATCGAAATTTTCTATATCTCATGACTCTGAAGGATACTAATGGGGTTTATACATGTTCTAAGGGGTTTATCCATGGCTTTGAAATGCAAAATTATTGAAAATCCTGATTTTTAGCTCTATAAATATGCCTAAATAAGAAACATATGATCAAGGTTAAAGGAATACTGGAATGGACAACCTTGTTGCACAACGAAGAAGATCAAAGGCGAAAATAGTTTCCACCAAGGAAAAATCGGAGCGAAAAAGTGGAAAGGGAAAATATTTGTCCATGAAAGTTGGTAAAATCGATGTCCACTTTCCGTAGTTTGAGATTCGATGGTCAAGGATGGCCTTGGGATCAATCAATGGTCCAGGAGAAAGGGGGAAGAAAAAAGGAGGAACTGGAAAGGGCTGAAATTTGTCTATAAAAGCTAGTGTTTCCACCCTCCGCTATTCTGTGGAAAGGAAAAAGTGGAAAGTGAAACATAAAAAGTTTGATTGCAAAAAAGTTTAAATTCTACATTCTGCAATCCATAGGATCAATGACCTAGAGAGCTTCCACCAAATATTAATGATCTGGAAGGGAGAGGAAATCAGAAATATAAATATTTAGCATCGTGAAAGCATAAATCCTGACTTTCGCTTGATGCAGCCGGCATCTTGATCTCATATCAATGGATCAAAGAGTTTTTTTATAAGATCAACGGTGCACAAAATAGAAACATGCACATGGGATAAGAAGATCTCCTGATATGAAAAATGTGGTAGACCTTGCAACTTTCAACGACCCATATTAAAGTTAGAATTATATCTATGACGGAGATGAATTATGTTTATCTAACATGCGTGGATAAATGAACATTTGAAATATATGGAATGTGGTAGGTTCTTAAAGGATGAACGGTGGATATATAAGAAGATTCTTGATCCACGGCCCAATATTAGTTCACAGTGAAAACTAGCAAGGGATAATTCAAGTTGTAATATTGTGAAATTGGGTACTAGCATTGTTTTTTGGTGGCTCAGATTAAGTCCCAATCCATATCAACGGTCCAGAACAATTTCACAAGCAAAATATGCAAGGAGGATTAAAACAGTTGTAGGTCATTCAAATATCCTCTGAACAGTCGTTTTCATCAAGCGATCCTGATTCCTAAAGGTTGAGTTTTCAATTTTTATCCATCACATGTAGCCCAACATGCATTCCTAATTTGCTCATGATCTTGGTCAATTTTCCAAGTCAGAATTTTATATGATTTTGTTTGTGTGGGATTGATTCTTGATTTTTTGTAACTCAATTCAGATTTATTTCAAGGTTGGTCTCAAGTCCCCATCACCCTATAAATACAGCCTCAAGAGAGGAAGAAGGGGTTCTACATTTATTTTTGAAGCCTATGTGCTTGGTTTTGTAACTCTGCAACTTTTCTTGGAAGTAGTAATGCAAAGTATTTCAGGAGTGTTTGATATTCATCATGGTGTTCAGTGTTAATCTTGTTTTCCTCTATATGCTTTGTTTCCATGATTTTTTAGTTTCTACTTATACGTTTCTATTCGTATGCAAGTAATTCGTTCTTTGTTTAGCGCTCTCGGCATCATATAATGTATTTGTTATGTGTTTATGGTAAATTCCTTGGAATTCATCCTCTGTTAGATCCTCCATTTTAGTTATCAGTCCTTTCTTTTTCTTCTGCTAAAGGTGTTTTAGGAGATTCATTCATAGATAGGTGCCTCATGTCTCATTGGACTTCTTCTCATTTCCCACTACCATCTCTCAAAGATATTTTGCTAAATATTAACACATATTTTGCCTCGGATTATGAAGGTTATCATTGGTCATTATTTGTTGTAAGTCCTTGAATGTTTCAGGTTTTGACTCCATTTCCCAATGGTATTTAATATATGTCCATCTTACACTCTTTAAAATCAGAACAACCCTTCCCCTCGGAAATCTATCCTTCTGAATGCTTTTTTAAAGATAAATTTGTATGTGAATGACCTTGTGACAAAGAGAGATCCCTCTCTGACTGTATAGGATAGAATACAGTATAAATATTGGTTTGAAATGGTTACCCCAGTGATTCTCCTACCACAACCATAGGAAACTTATTGGGTGATAATAGGACCCATAATGCAAAATCCCTTCTAAATGTCGATATTGGTGGAGTGTCGAAACTTGATCCATGGAGGCTCCACAAAAAATAAAAATACTCAACTAAATTACAATCCCTAGAGAAAGCTAGAGCAAAAAGAGAACACCCCTAATGAAATATAAATCAAATGCAAACAAGCCAAGAGGGAGGATCATTGTTCTCCTGAATGTAGTAGGTATGTCTCGCCTATAAGAGCCTTGAACTCCCATACACTACAAGCGAAGGTGTGTAACCAATTATAGTGGCCCTCAACTTCAACGCATATAGATACTATTTTGTTCGACCCATACCTAGCCAGGATGCTCACAAAACAATCTCTGCAAGTACCCCCTTCAATACCTAGGTAAGGAAACTAAGGTCACCCAAATATAACCAATGCTAAGGAGGACATTCGTAGCCAGTATATACCATATGGGAAGGGTAAAAAAAGCCCAAATATCAAAAGAACCTAAGGTACCTCAAAATCCCCCAGATATAAATAAGATCTTGGAAATATATATGGTGCTGCATAGAGATTGGAAAGGGGCAATCCCCACCACAAAGGTGTATGTTTCCTCATTGTTATAAAAAATACTCACCTTCTACAGACAAAATTTGTTTCCCTAGCTTGAAACACTCGAATCTATAACAAATAAGTGACAACAACTAAAAGCACTTCCCCTAAGATCAAATAGATGCTTGGAATGGATTATTTTACCTGTCACACATTATAATATGATGGCCTTTGAATGCTTGATCTCCATATATTGACCTACAAATAAATACACAACAAAGCACATACAAGGTCAAATTACCAAGTACAACCTATGATCGTATGTTGATGATTAAGGATTTCAATGAAATAAGTGATTCATACACAATATCATTCATGGGAAAGGGACTTTTATTGCATAAATGAAATAGAGAGAGAAATTAAAACCAAGATCCTTAGTGTTGATAAATATCTTCTCTAGCAAAAAATTACCTCCAAAGTTTCAAACTTGTCTACCAAATGCTCACTCTCCTTAGATAGATTTGGCTAGAGTTTTGGTTTTGTAGCATAATCTTCCTCCCTTTAGCCATAGGGGGTAAGCCAATAGTTATATCCATGGGAGGATAGGAAAGGTTTAGAATCTCATGGGTGAGGTGGATGGGACATCCTACAAGGATGGATCTCCAAGACAGACGGTCTATAAGTGTATAGATAAGGATTCCACGAAGCCAAGATTCAATAATCCTCTCAAATCTTTTTTTTACCTTTAAAATTCGATCATCACTCTTTCTTAGCTAAGAAATAGTGTTACCTAAAGTGCAACCCTCATTGTATGAAGGAATATGGTTGTGGCACCGTTGGTTTTTCAAGGAAAAAGGGTGTTACACAAGGAGGTAACACACATTGACCACAAGGAAAGTGTGGTGGTGGAAAAATGTATGAAATCACTGATCTTGGCCCACTTTCAAATTCACAACTTGAGGATTTGAGGAAAATTCTGATGTTTGTTTCTCATAGTATGATGATGAAGAGAAATGTGTGTAACAAAATTCCCCTCAAAGAATGAGGCTAGAGGGATAGGATAGGTGAATACTTTGTAATAACAAGTTATCACTTCAAGGCAAGAGTTCACTGATTGGAGATATTCAACAACCCAGCTTACTATATAGTACATAAACACTTTGATTCATATCCATATGACTCTCAGCATGGCTGCAGACTAATAAAAAGAATATCTATTGACACAAAACCCATCAACAAGGGTTCACTCTCTATAGACACCCAAACCACCACGATCTCCCTGAGCATCGACCGAGACAAGTTTTACCCCGTCTGGAAACACCTGTAGACTAGATAAAGTCTCGCCCAACATGTTTGGGGGAGAACTCTAGGAACTAAGTTTCCACTGTATGAAGGTGGACCATGCATCTACTTATCGACGCAGTGCGTCATTATTTAATAGATCTAATTATTCATATTATGCATTAACAGAATCACATCATCATTCAATAGATCGGATCAACATACTTACGTCATAGCATAAACATTGATGCATAAACATATCTATTAGTATATCATCATTTATCACAGAGAAACATCGCATTCTCATTTAGATCGCAGAAAATAGGAAAAGGGAAAGATAGAAAAAGACACAATGGTTCTTCTCAATCTCCTTCATGTCATATTAACCTTCGCAACAAAACAAATATTCACAAAAATAGTTCCATAGCTCACATAGATAGATCAAAGGATCTCGAGTCATACTTAGATCTTAATCCTCAAAAAGCATCCAAGTGAAAATCCTAGTTGAAGAAGACTTAACACTTGCAATTCTACATCTATTTATAGGCTTGCTCCTTTACATTGGTGGTCCACTTAACCGAGTTCCTAACTACTTATTAACATAATCTACAAAATAATGACCACAATCCACATAATGTGGTCCAAATCTACAAAATATGACCAAAATATATAAAATATAGCTAATCCTCCTTGCATGCCATTTTCTGTCTTTTGCGACAACTTTGACCTTGCGCAGAATCCGTGATGCTGCGAAGATAACTGACCCCACAAATTCCTTTCAACAAGATCCATGTGAGGTACAAACAATCATAGATACTAGAATATAGTGTAGATCCATGCGAAGAAGACTCAAACTTAGACATAGATACGAGACATACAATGTAGATTTATGTCTTACAGATGAAAATTTGAGCACATCGATGACCATACAAATGTGGATCCATGCTAGGACTCATACAAATACTCCATCGCAATCTGGGGAAAGCAAGAGTGCTTAACATATACCTAGGGTCTTCATCTTGTCTTTCAACAAAGTACAATTCTATCCATGTGATTACAATTTCTTGATGTCAAACATGGTAGAAACCACTTGATTATCGGTCAATGATGAGAACCATTAACAAGTACGAGGGAGATCACCATTGATGTCGATGATTCCCAAGGCACTCTAGTACAATCCCCCGAATGTGAATAGATTTTTTGATCTCAAACATTCAGTTGAATATTTTGATCAAAGGTCAATGATGTAAACCTATTTCTGAAAGCGAGATAATCTATCATTGATGCATACAGATATTAAGGTACTACATTGTTTCTAAGACTAATTCCCAGATGATTAATTGAAGTCGACAAGAATAGTATCCTCGAAGGATGGCCATGATGAATCCCGCATCAACGACATGAAAATTTGAACAAAGTTATGGAATTTGAGTATGAAGTAACCATAGGACCGGCTCAAAGGTAACTGACACAAAGGTGGTTTTTTTACTACGTATGCAAATTCTCAACATAATTTTCCTTTGAACATAGGGTGGCATGACCAAAGACTTGGCAGCATTGACTTGATGAGCTGGATACCAAGATATAATGCAACGATAGATGATGCATTCTTTGAAAGACTCAAAGGATTGATATGAATCATGAAAGTGGATCGAACCAAAAGCAATTTGAATACCTAATTGACTGAATGAAATGCAGACAAGTTCCATGTTCAGAGGTGACTACAAACTACCATTATTGCAAATGAAATATAGTTCCCTTTCGCTTACCTTCCCCATCATGATTGATGCATGCCTCTTTTCATTTTTATGAGTTCAAAGAGGGTAACAAACACTCATTGTATCTTATCATAGGATAAGTCCATTCTCATATGTTTTCTAAACCTGAGAAAGGAGGGGTTCGTTCCCAAATGCAAGTCTTCTAATGTTTACTTTAAAAATTCCATTGAAATCAAACTCAGTATCGTTCATGTTTGGAGATTCTAAATGAAACAAAAGAAGACTCCAAAAGATCATTTTTCATAGGATTTAGTCTCTGAGGCCCAAAAATGTTTAAAATAATACCTTAGAGAACTCTTCTAGTCAATGACTATAGTATTCCTTTTTTGTAATTTAGTCGATCCGAACAAAAAAATGGGTAAACTATTGTCGAAAAGATGAATCTTCAGGTCCTTTTACGAGCATGAAGAAGACAAGTTCATTTGGTAATCTTTTACCATTTTAGGATTCTGAAAAGAGTGTAAAGAAGACTCCATTAGATTCTCTTTTCATGAAAAGGAGTTTAATGAGCCTGAAACAGAAGTAAAATTTGACTCCAAACTTTAGTACTAGTTTTAAAGAGCATGACTAAAATTTTGAAAATAGTGCTCGGGAGCTATTTCCATTTATGTGAGAACAAAAGAGTAAAAAATAAACTCATACATATCCAAAATATTCAATTCTCCATATCCTGCAAACTTCAAAATGACCATTAGACTCTTAAACTATCAAAAACAAAGCTTTAATTGACCATTTAGGGGAATTGTAATAAAATAATTGAAATACTGAAAATAAAACCCTAAAATAGTAAATAAAACATAGTAAATAGTAAAAAATACTTACCATTTGTATTTTTACAACTTGGAGAGCATTTTGAGCCATTTTGGGTGCAAATTTCAAATGAGGATTGTGTAGCCGTCAGTCAACCATTTCTAGAACCGTAAGATCTAGGTAAATCCTAAGGTAATTCCTAATATTTTCATGGTTTCCTTTTCTCATTTCATGCGTGTTTTAGGGCTTTGGGAGCATTTATTGAAAGGGAAAATGCGTTCATCAGGTAACGCTCTTCTCTTTTTTGGGAAAGGTGATGCCTAGGTGACATCACACATTTCCCTACAGAAAAGGGAGATGACACCGCTCCTCCCTAACGTGGAATAAGAGGTGTCACAAGTTGCCATAGAATGTTGCAAAAATATCCCAAAAGAATAAATTTAAAGTATTTTCAATGGTTGGATTCATGTTCTAATACTCCATTTTAAATTTTTGGTAGACTACTTTCAACAGATATGGTGATTTAGAATGAAAGAGAGAATGATATCGATGACATTAGAGGTGGGAATAATGCTGGAAATGTGGGTATGGATTCTCTAAGTGGATCTGGTCTATTGAAATTCTTCAATGTGACGAGTATGAGGCCACAGGTAAAGCTGCTAGAGTACATTTTTAGGATGTGGAATCCTAAGAAACAGTATTTTGAGGTAGGGGTCCACATTCTGATGGTGGAAGTAGAGGATATCTACTTCCTTACAGGCTTATCATGGCAGGGAGTGCCCATTTCATTGGCTGGTCCTCATGGTGGGTAAATTACCACATAGGGTCTTATTGATAGATATTGCTTTCCAAACACACATATGTGCAGAAAGAAGATACCTATCAAGGATGTTATGAATCTACCTCTCTGCACCATCCTGTTCACTATGAAGCGCATCTAGGGGAGCCAAGAGGCTCACCAAGCATCCTGTTCAAACATGATTTATTCCTTGGAGGAAATGGCACTTGTTGTATTCAACTGGGTGGAATCCCTACATGTTACTTTCAAGGATAAGCTGACCAAGTGTCGACGAGGAGAGTTGAAACAATTCAGTTAAGGAACTATCATAGTGTCCTTTTTCTTCGAGAGAGTACCACACTTGAGTCCACATGTGTCCTTCACTGAGTTGAGGGAAATAGATCCATGCATGTTGATATTGGTGGAGGTTATGGCCCTCCATGGCAACAGTGGATCCATGGTCAAGTATAGAGCCACATTATTTCGATGGATGGATTGTTATAGCTGATTTTACCAGTCCAAGTGAATCACTCTAGTATGGCCTTCCCCTGCCCCTCTGCAGACTCCTTAGACCCCTTGGGACCATTTTTTGTCCTTTGATTTTTTCTATACCATCACTATAAACATGTGAAAAATGATACACGCAACCTTTTAACCCCTAATCGTGTATATACACGGGTTTGACCCCTAAAACTGCGTACATCGAGATGTGTACAAAATCCAAATCCTTTTGGAGTGTTCCTTGACATGGATCTGACTCACTTGATTCCTGGCCTTCCATATGCCTTGAGATCGCTCGGATTCAACCTTTCATTACCCCTTTGAAAAGCTATATAAGGAACTCTTTGAATACATTGAAGGCATAAGAGAATTGAGAGCAAAGAAACTATAGTCCATTGTTGCTGGAACTTGTGCTTGAGTCTGCATCCCTTTGTCCCTTGGAACACTTTGGTGTTCTTCCCAAGATTTCCTTTTGCTTGTGAGCTTGCTATCGAGAGATGGAGGATTGAGGTGGTGGAGGTCCAAGTGGGGGATTCAATTTCTCCGATTCGTAGACATGCTGACAGAGGTTGTATCCATTGTAATATCTGATTTTATATTAATAAGTATATATTTTCCTAACCAATAATGTATGTTTGAATGAATATTTTATCCATGGATGATTTCAAATGCATATACATTGTTGATTATATATGCTAGAATAGATCTAAAACCAATATATATAGTATGCTTGTCTTGTTTACTTGTTGTTGAGGAAGTGATTCATCAATTCAAGCTAAAGTTGGAAAGCTCAACAGGGATCTACTTCAACCATCTGGAATAAGGTACAAGGTCTGATCCTTTAGTGTTAGATATTTGATTTCTATTGCATATTGGAAATAATTTATTTCTGGAGTCAAGTTGTCTGTTGTGGTACCCCAAGCCTTAGGAATTTCTCTCTGGAACATGGATGACCAAATCCTTATGATTGAGGACTATGTGTACATTGGTATCGACTTCAAAGGAGATTCGGATTCGAACCTACAAGTAGATTATCAATGGGGTGATATGGGTAATTGAAACACTAACACATTGATGTTTTTATATTTTATGTTTTATGATTTTTATGTATGTTAACGAGACCTATTTATTGTCATGTATATGTGGGATTGGCATGAGATGGTGGTTCATCTACCATAGGGAGGAAAGTGGGGGCCCGCTTTGTACACAAAGGGGATGACAAGATGACGGAGCTGGAGGAGAACCTCAACTGGCTCAAACTAGATATCCCAGATATCATAGTGGATGATCTCCCTAGGAGGTATGAGAGACACACTATAGGAGTATGAGGTCATTTTGGACGCCTTCTAAGTAGAATAGAAAGAGCCATCATATGCTACCATGAGCACTACTAGGAGTCTACATGATGTACACACTGAAATATACCATAGCTTTAGTATTTTTTATTTTGTATATTTGAAAGCCAACGTGCTTTAGTCGGGGTCTTGAGACCATTTTTGTAAAATGATTATACACACACAGACTTATCTATTCACGATGTACCTATTTTCAATAATGGAATGCTATTTACATGAGTTTTTTTGTCTTTACTTCTTATTTATAATGTACCATGTCATTTTAGTTATGTGTATCATGAATGAGTAATATACCAATCTAACATGTAATTGGAAATAGAATATGCAACTGTTTTACAATATCTAAGGATGTGCTGATAAGTAATGGATTCAAATGATCTTTATAAAAAACGTACATTTTAGGAAAGTTGAAGGAGAACTAGGTTTCGAATGGCATACACATGGTTCAAATGAGAAACCACGAGTTGAGAGTCCATAAATACTACCAAATTATCAATGTCAGTGAGATGCAACTTTAGTGAGCAAACCTATTACTGCATGATACTCAACAATGTTATTACTAGAGGGACCTATACAAACCACTCCTCAACTGACTAGGTCATGATATTGGTAATAAAATACCCAGGCAGTTGAAGCAATATTTGGGGTGTGACAACAAGCACCATCAGCAAAACCATAAAAATACATATGATCTAAAGAATCAAGACATGGGATAAAGAGTATCTAGACAAGAACTCAAAACCATATTCAAAATAACAAAAACACACTTCAAATTAAAAAGTGTACATATATACAAGGAATTAATGCAAAAGATATCTCAAGCATAGTACCTTTTCAGGTACAACCCATTGCGAGGTTTCTCGAAAGGTATCCCATCATAGTCAACAAGACCATAGGCCCCTTTTTCTATGACTTTACTTATGATGTAAGGACCATACGACATTGATTCCAGCTTCCCGTTTGCAAGTTTGTCATGTTTCTAATCATAGGTCAGAACCATATCTCCTTCATTTAAAACACGAGGTTGAACCGATTTATCAAATTGAGACTTGATTCTTTTTTTGTGCGGCTCATTAGCCAAGGCAGAATCTTGTCAAGTCTCACTAAGGTTCAATAGATAAATAAAATGTTATTCTTCAGTAGAAGTGTTGGGTAGAAGCTCAACTGCAATCTTGAGTGATGGAATTTCACACTCGATAGGTAGGTCAACTTCTAGTCTGTAGACAAATTGAAAAGGTGTAAAACCAGTTGTTGTTTTGACTAATGTTTTGTAATCCCACTGTGTGGAAAAGAGAGTTAAGTGCCAATTGTCTTTATGATCTCCAACTATCCTACGAAGCATGGTCTTCAAGACCTTGTTAATGGATTCAATGTGGCCATTAGCTTGTGGATAGTAAGGGGTTGAGTTTTCATGATGAAAATGCAACTTGATACTCATCTAGACCATCATGTGATTACAGAAATGAGATCCATGATCAGTTACTATGGAATGTGGAACTCCAAACCTAGGTATGACATGAATAAATAAGAAGAGGGTGGCAGTCTTACCATCTTCTACATATGTAGGCATTTCCTCAGCCCATTTCGTGAAATAATCCACAGCTATGATAATTTAGCCATGCCCCCCGACTGAGGTAGGATTACAATGCATAAATTTAATCCTCCATTTGTGTCACATCCCCTCCCCTGATCTCAACGATGGAGAGGACGCGATCTAACTACTGCTAGTTTATCAGGATGGGAAATGTAGCCCCATGAACATAATAATAAAATTGCATTGGAAATAAAAACCTACAAAGATGCATAATGCAATATACAGTAGAATAAAATACATTTTTCATTCAAGAATTCATCATGTTCATCATAATTCATTAAAAAATACAGTTGCAGAAATATAATACATGAGAAATACTTGTCTTGAGAAAAATTTGTCCCACGGCCAACTATGTCATTGCAACGTTTCACCCAAATCATAGGACAGTGTGCTCATCAATATATCAGCACCACTACCACCCTCGAGTTGGGAATGATTCCCACAAGGAATAAGGGAACACTAGCAAGCTCACACATAGCCAAAGACATATCAAAATTCATCCAAGCCAAAACTACATTTGGGTTTATCAGGCTACTAAGGGGGTGGAAGGGTTGAATTGATAATCTAGCAAGCTCAACCACGAAGCTATGGACACCTACAAAAGATCCATCTTGGCTTTCCCAAAACCTACACACCCAACACAAGGAAGCATCCCATTCTATGCCACATAGTCCCTTAGGCTATGCCTTCCATTATAGTTCTCTTTAGGGTGTTCAAGAAAGAATAAGAACCCCCTCTTGATCTCTCTACGAGGTTTCTCTCTGCATTAGGTTTATCAATCCAATTATTCCCTCTCCCACTGCTACGGTTTAGACCAAACAAGAATTTACAAAACAATAAAACACAAGGGTTCACACAACAACAAACTACACATACTAGGTAGGAAGGAAAAATGGTTTGCAACCAAAAATCTTATTCGTAAGTGGGGAAAAACGACCAGGGTGAGCAATTCGATTCCAAGAAATGTTCAATGGATTTGTTGAGGAAAAAACAGCCTCTACAAACCCTCATATCGTGGATCTATTCTTCCATCCATTGGGAATTACCAAAAATGGATTTCCATCTTGGAGAACAATGAGGAAAATGCAGTAATTCATGAGGGAGAGACCCCATCCACTGAGCATCACAAAAACGACTTCCCAACCATGGGGACAAATGAAGAAAACTGCCAAAATGTGAAGGAAAAAGCACAATATCTCCAAGTCGTGTGAGGAAGAGGAGGACACCAATGCATAATGGGTTGGGCAGCATTTTTGGGCATTTACTTGCCCCATAAGTCAAAAAACACATTTTTCAAAACTGGGTGGCTTCCAAAATTCGAATTTAACTACCATACTCTTCCCATCCCCATGCATTGACTAAATCAAACAATTTATAGAAGAAATAAATGATTGGGAACAAAAGACAAAATGGGTAGTTGAGAGTTTGATGGGTTCTCCCTTTGATGTTTGGCTCAACATTATTGGTTCAAGGGTTTGAATTATTCCCCCCGCCCCCTATTCCTTAGGAAATCATGCCCCATCTCTTTAATGTTGCATTGACATAGCTGGTTGTGTGTATTTTAATTAAATTTCATATTTACATGGTGTCCAAAATATATTGTGCCATCGGCTAGCACGATAACCATTAGCATCGATTTTAATTGTCAAAACATAAAATACTGAATCCATGGTGGGTCCTTTTCCTTCAACTCCAGAGCATGATTAAAAACAATATTTATGTCATATACATTTTAATGCAAACGAGGTCAAAACTAGGGTGTTACAATTTGGAAAAAGGAACAATGTTAATGACAGGGTGTAACAGAGCAAGGTGGGTGTGCGTTTTAGCATAGAAAATATGATAGGGTAGGAATTATTTAACCGATTCATGACAATATTTAAATATTGGGGTCCAAAAGTACCCAACGTGAAATATTTTCTTAGTTGTACCCATCCCAGAAAGATGTGTTGATGTATATGTAACTTCAGAATGTATTCTTCTATGTATCTTATGTATTGTAACCCGATGTTTATTCTGGGATGTTTCTATTATGTATTTGAGTCATGGTGTCATGCCCTGATGTTCCGATCGAGAGGATTAATAATGTAAACAATTCTTGTCAAGTCATTGTGGAAGTCCCCATAGTTTTGGGGCACTAGAGTTATTATACACTAATTAAGGTGTAGGCTCTAGTAAGTAATTGTTAAGTTGGGCCGACATGATTGAGTGCACTTTAAGTGAACGAAAGAATATAAATAGAGAGTGAGACTCTCTATTTATCACACAAATCATTCACTCAATCAAGTGTGACGCACTAGTGAGGAAAGAAATACTGGGACTAGACAGAAGAAGAACACTACTGATGTTTTTGGGAGATCTCTTACTATTTTGGTGCTGATTCTATCTCTAAGGAAGTTGCGGGGTTTTCTCCTTTATGGTTTCCTCGAGGAAAACTCTTTGTGTCTCTTGTCTCTTGTCTCTTGTGATGTGCTTATGTTTTATTGCTGTGCTTGTTATTCTCTCCGTGAAAAGATCCTAAGATCATAATGCTAGCTTATTTGATGAAAAACTGACATGGAATCAGAGCTAACTTGAGAAGAAGACACTGTGTAGCTATGGGAGCTAAGGATTCCTAGTTTGTGGATATTCCTCCATAAATTTTCAGGAAAAGTAAGGTGGAATTACTCTCCTCCCTAGGGCACATCTTTCTGTCGAAACAGAATCCAATTCTGAGGTTTTTCAGTTTTGGACCTATCACTAGGGTTGGAAATTAGGGCTTTTCACAGAAGAGAAATTTTTCAGTGAGCCCAGGCCTGGATTGATCTCCTCCCCAAAATCAAAGTTAGGAACAAATTTGAAGGCATTTGGGTGGACAGAACTCCGGAAAAGCAAAACCCTAGTTTGCTCCTGAACCAGCTCTGCAGGATTTCAGCTCAAGTTTCAGATTCGACATCTTGAACCTGGTAAGATATAAAATATTTTGTATTTCCATTTGAGGTTCTTATTTAAATATGTCTCATCATACCAAGCTTGATGAAAATATTGAGGGGGCTGATAACTTTCGAGCCTGGAAGTATAGGATCTCCCTGGTCCTGGAAGAGAATGAATTAGACTCCTACATTCATGAGGAGGTTCCAGTTCCAGAGGGAGATGAGGAAAAGGCCTTAAATAAGAAGAATATGGTTATGGAAAAGAGGATCATTGCTGATTCTATCAAGGATCATCTCATCCCATAGGTGTCCTCTCTCAAGACACCTAAAGCTATGTTTGATGCCCTAACCAAATTGTTTGAAGGAAAGAACATCAATCGGAAGATGACCTTGAGGAACCAACTGAAGAATGTGAAGATTCAGAATGCAGAAACTATCCAGTCTTACTTCAAAAGGGTTTCTCAGATCAAGGAACAATTAGAAGCTGTTGATGAAGAAGTGGAAAATGTAGAGATTGTAATGACTACTTTGAATGGCCTTCCTAGGTCATGGGATGCTTTCATTCAAGGAATCTATGCAAGAAAGAAGCTAGTAAAATTCAGTAGACTATGGGAAGAATTTTCTCAAGAAGAAGCACGGATAGCAGCTCGGGAAGAGAAGATGGGAAGTGAAGACCAAGCCCTCACAGCTCACTCCAAGAAAAGAAGAAGAAGACCTCATTACTCCAAAGGTAAGGATTCTCATCCCAGAAGAGATATTTCAAAATTAATATGTTATACATGTGATGAGATAGGACACTTTTCAAGAACAAGGTCCACTCTCATAAGAAGAAGGGGAACAAAAGAAGACATCATGCACATGCTGCAGAGGATGATGAACCATCCAAGAAGAGATCCAGATATGAAAGTGAAGATTCTTCAAGCGAGGATGAATATGTTCTGATATCAGCTCTCACATGTAACATTACTCATGGTAGTGATGATTGGCTTATAGACAGTGGGGCTTCCAAACATATGATGGGATTCAAGGAATCTTTTGTAAGACTGTTAGAACATGAATCACCTCACAAGGTGAAACTAGGAGATTACTACCAAGATCCAATAAAAGGTAGTGGGGAATCTTCATACAAGCTAGACTCTGGTAAGTCTCTAACAATGAAAGAAGTATTGTTTGTTCCAGGACTCAATAAGAACCTTCTATCCATCTCAACATTGGATGCAAAAGGAATGCGGGTTGCATTCATAGATGGTCAAGTCATCATGTGGCCAAAAGGAAAGACTATCAATGATGCGGTAGTGATTGGAGAACAAGAAGGAGGCTTGTAGAAATTGAAGGGTCATCCAGAACAAGCCTTGATTCATGACACAGTAGAACCAAATGCGCTTTGGCATAGAAAGCTTGCACATGTGCATTACAGAGCACTACCTATTGCAAGAAAATCTGTTGAAGGTCTTCCATAATTCCAAGCAAAACATGATGGAGTTTGCAAAGGATGTGCGAAAGGGAAGAATACAAAGAAGACATTTCCGAGCAACGAAAGCAAAGCCAAAGGCATTCTAGAAATCATCCACTCCGATGTATGCAGTCCTATGTCATCAAACTCACTAAGCGGGTATGCATACTATGTTTCTTTTATTGATGATTTTTCTAGAAAGACATGGATTTACTTTATGAAGAACAAAGATGAAGTGTTCAACAAGTTCAAGGAATTCAAAGCCTTGATCGAAAACCATATTGAAAAGAAGATCAAGACCATTTGTTCAGATAATGGTGGAGAATTAACTTCGAATGAATTCAAAGAGCTATGCAAAGAATCAGGGATTAAGACGAAGTTGTCAACTCCTTATAATCCACAACAGAATGGGGTTGCAGAATGGAAGAATAGAACTATCATGGAAGCCGCAAGACCTATGCTTCATGATAAAGATCTACCTATGCATCTTTGGGCTGAAGCTGCCAGAACAACGGTGTATGTACAGAACCGTACTCCACATAGAGTACTCGAGAACAAGACTCCTGAAGAAGTATTCTTCGGCAAGAAACCAGAAGTCAGCCATCTCAGAATATTCAGCTGTCCTGTGTACATCCACACTCCAAAAGAGAAGAGAACAAAACTAGATCCTTCAGGAAAGAAGGGCATATTTGTGGCATACTCTGGAAGCTCGAAGGCTTACAGAATCTACTTTCCAGGATACAAGAAGATTGAAATTAGTAGGGATGTGACATTTGATGAAGGTACAACTTACAACAAATCCAAAAAGAAACCTACTGAAGAGCCTGAAGAAGCAGAAGCAGAAGTGCCCAGGATTCATGACACAATCATGGACGAAGAAGATCGAGAGTTAGAGGAACCACAAAGACCTGTAGATCCACCTCTGGAGAAGAATACTCATAAGAGGAAACCTACTTGGGTGCGTGAACTTATCCAAGGTGCAGAAAGATATGGGGCTCCAGAAGAGAATCACAGAGAAAGAAAGAGGACTAGATCCAATTCCAGGTATGCAGCTTTACTATGTGATTTCATTGATAAAGAACCTTCCAACTATGAAGAAGCGGTAGGACAGAAAGAATGGAAGGATGCCATGATCGAAGAATATCAATCGATCATGAAGAATGATGTTTGGGATGTTGTCCCAAGACCAAAAGGGAAGTCAGTTGTCACTTCCAAATGGATCTACAAGATCAAGCATGCTGCAGATGGTAGCATTGAAAAGTATAAGGAAAGATTTGTAGCTCGAGGATTCTCTCAGAAGGAGGGAGTAGGATATGAAGAAACCTTTGCACCTGTAGCCAGATACACTTCCATCAGATCAGTACTTGCTCTGGCTGTAGTGATGAAATGGAAGATACACCAGATGGATGTCAAGACTGCCTTCTTGAATGGTGTAGTAGAAGAGGAAGTATGTGTAGAACAACCTCTCAGTTTTGAGACACATGACAGAGAGTCTCATGTATGTAGATTGAAGAAAGCCCGGTATGGTTTGAAACAGACACATAGGACCTGGTACGACAGAATTGACAGCTTTCTATCAAGTTTGGGCTTTACCAAGAGTAAAGCAGATTCCAACCTTTACTACAAGGTTGAAGATGGAAACCCAGTGATGCTCCTACTGTATGTAGATGATCTATTTGTGACAGGTATGGATGGATTGATTACTGATACGAAGAGAAAGCTTGCTGCTGAGTTCAAGATGAAGGACTTGGGAATGATGTATTACTTTCTAGGTATGGAAGTGTGGCAGAGTACAGATGGAATCTTCCTTAGGTTTGGGATGATGGATTGCAATACTATGGCCACACCTATGGCATCGAACCTGAAGCTAGAGATCCTGAAGAGGTTTGGGATGATGGACTGCAATACTATGGCCACACCTATGGCATCGAACCTGAAGCTATTGAGTGATGCTTCATTAGAGTCGGTTGATGCTATGATGTATCGTTAGATGATTGGGTCATTGATGTACCTGACGAACACGAGACCAAATATTTGCTTTGCTGTGAACACCTTGAGCCAATACTTGACAGATCCGAGAAGTGTTCACTTGACTGCTGCAAAGCATATTCTGAGGTACCTAAAGGGTACAATTGATTATGGGCTCAAGTACGATGCGAATCAGAAGATTAACCTAGAGGGTTATGTTGATTCAGATTGGGCAGGCAGTGCCATTGATAGGAAGAGTACTTCAAGATGTTGCTTTAGTATGGGATCAGGTGTGATCTCCTGGTTTAGCAGGAAGTAATCCTGTGTGGCACTGAGTACAACTGAAGCAGAGTATGTCGCCGCGTGTTCAGCTAGTTGTGAGGAAGTATGGATGGGGAAGCTACTGTCTGATATATTTGATCTCTAGTTGGATGCTACTTGTATACATTGTGACAACCAGAGTTGCATGAAGTTGTCAGAGAATCTAGTGTTTCATGACAAGTCAAAGCATATCGAGATCAAGTATCACTATATCAGGGATATGGTGCAGAGAGGAGCAGTGAAGCTCCTGTATGTTGCGATGGAGGAACAGATAGCTGATGTATTGACGAAGCCATTGGCTAGGCTGAAGTTCGAGTACTTTAGAGAGAGACTTGGTGTTCTCCAGATCAAGGATTCCTCCCAGAGAAAGTGATGAGACCCATATCCATTCTGACATGGTGACAGGATTGGTTCCTTCCATGGTCGGATGTAAGGGCTGATCCATTCTGTCATGATGATAGGGTTGCTCCCTTTCATGTCAAATATGAGTGCTGGCCATTTTGTCGAGTAGGACAGATGTAAGGGAAATTGCCATTCTAGGAATGGAGGCACCTGGTCAGTTACCAGGAACACTCAGTGTAAAAGCTAAGTAGCCATTCTAATGTGATAGAGGGATGTGTTCCCACTTGATCAAATGTAAGGGATGAACCATTCTGTTCATGGCTAAAGGATTTAGTTCCTTCCATGTCAGATGTGAGTGTTGGCCATTCCAACAAGCAGGTCAGATGTAAGGGCAACTACCATTCTCTAGGAGAATGGAGGCGCCTGGTCAGTTACCAAGTAGCTCAGTCGAGGAGGACTGGGGGCCATTCTGACATGACTGTAGGATTGGTTCCTACAAGATCAGATGTGAGTGCAAGCCCTTCCATCACTGTGATAGGATGTGTTCTTGTCTGGATGGATGTAAGTGCAGATCCATTCTTTGCATCATGTGTTGATCAGATGTAAGTGCTGAGCCAGTCTTCGCATCATGTGTTGATTAGACATAAGTGTTGTGCCAGTCTTCGCATCATGTGTTGATCAGACGTAAGGGCAGTATCTATATTCACATCATGTGTTGATCAGATAGAGATGTTTGAGCTAGTATTCGCACCATGTGTTGATTAGACATAAGTGTTGTGCCAGTCTTCGCATCATGTGTTGATCAGACGTAAGTGCTAGACCTTTCTGACGAGTAGGTCAGATGTGAGTGCTGGGTGTGCCTTTCTGACAAGTAGGTCAGATGTAAGTGTTGGGCGTGCCTTTCTGATGAGTAGGTCAGATATAAGTGCAGTATCTATCTTCGCATCATGTGTTGATTAGATAGAGATGATGATCCATTCTTCGCAGCATGTGTTGATCAGATATAAGTTCTCTAAAAGACCTACATGGAGGCTAGGCCTACAACCAGCATGAAAAAGGGATGGCTAGGTAGAAATTCATATGACGAGAAGAATCATGAGATAGCACCATTGTTGATCTAGATCGAGTGATGATTCAGATCCAGTAATGATGATCCAGCAGTGATAATCCAGATCGAGTGATGATCCAGATCCAGTCCAGTGATGATGATCCAGATCGAGAGATGATCTAGATCCAGTGATGATGATCCAGATCGAGAGATGATCCAGATCCCAAGATGACTTGGAGATGAAGATGACTTGAAGATGAATATGACTTGAAGACAAGATGATCCAACTGATATAGAGAAGAAGACCAGTGCTGAAAATTGTGTCAAAAGAATACATTCCTGGTTAAGAGGGAGTGTTGATGTATATGTAACTTCAGAATGTATTCTTATATGTATCTTATGTATTGTAACCCGATGTTTATTATGGGATGTTTCTATTATGTATTTGAGTCATGTTGTCATGCCCCGATGTTCCGATCGGGAGGATTAATAATGTAAACAAGTCTTGTCAATTCATTGTGGAAGTCCCCACAGTTTCGGGGCACTGGAGTTATTATACACTAATTAAGGTGTAGGCTCTACTAAGTAATTGTTAAGTTGGGCCGACATGATTGAGTGCACTTTAAGTGAACGGAAGAATATAAATAGAGAGTGAGGCTCTCTATTTATCACACACATCATTTACTCACTCAAGTGTGGTGCACTAGTGAAGAAGGAAATACAACAGGGGCTTCACTTGCTGACCAATATCCTATCACGTTAGTTCATATTGTGGGTTTTAAAATTATCAAAAATTGAACCAATATATTGCAGGTATTGGGGGATGAGGGGTTTAAGGTGGGGGTGGGTAGGGTGGTTTATAAGGATTGAGGTATAAAAAGGGGTGGGGAGGAGGTTTTAAGTATTGGGAGGGGGTTTCAACAAAAAGATTTTGGGTCAATATCTCTCGAAATTAAGGGTATTCTTTAATATCCCATGATCGCACGTGCTATGTGAGAGGTTCATTAAGTGAAGTCCCCATGGGAAATACTAGGACTAGACAGAAGAAGAAGACTACTACTGTTTTTGGGAGATCCCTTACTATTTTGGTGCTGATTCTATCTCTAAGGAAGTTGAGGGGTTTTCTCCTTTATGGTTTCCCCGAGGAAAACTCTTTGTGTCTCTTGTCTCTTGTGATGTGCTTATGTTTTATTGCTGTGCTTGTTATTCTCTTAGTGAAAAGATCCTAAGATCATAATGCTAGATTATTTGATGAAAAGCTAACAAGATGACTGCCACAATATCCAGAGTGCCAATCATTCATGACTTGTTCAGCCTCGTCATGAGTAAGACACCGTCGAAGGATTGAATCAATACCACACCGGTATAAGGTATCATTTAGAATGAGATAATACTTAGCGTGTTGGAGAGTTCATTGATGATCACCATGGGATAGATGGGATGAAATATTTGGGTATGGATATATATGATCAAATATCCATGCCATAGATCATTCATGCTTATGAGGAACAAGAATTCATCCAAAAATGAATCATTGGGTTCAGCTTTCGTGAGATCTTGGGGAATGTCACACATCAACTCTGCAAAGACGAGGGACTTCTTAGAAGTGGTATTGGATAATTTGACATCAAATTCATGTAGGATTACTATCCAACGGGAATATTTACCCCCTAGTACCTGAAGGGAAAGAATATAGTACATAGGTTTTTGATTTGCAAGCACACTAGTGGTGCGAAGTAAGATGTAATGACAAAACCGTTGCACAATGATGGTTGTACCCAAAGCTAGCTTCTCCACATGTGAGTAGCATGTTTCAGAGTCAAGGATAATCTTACTCAGATAGTAGATCACATGTTCTTGGAAGTTCATATCTTCCTGCACTAGGACCATACCAATGGTAGTAGTGGAGGCAGAAATGTATAGCAAAAAATATTTCAAATAATTTGGGGGTGCAACACAAGTGAGTGTGTTATAGCATGTTTAAAATTATCAAAATATCTTTGAGCCTGATCATCCCACATAAAGGGACTGTTCTTTTTGAAGAGAGACACATAGCAATGTGTTTTCTCTGCAAAATTGCATACAAAACAACGAAGAAAATTTTCCTTCCCTTGCAAACTTTGGAGTTTAGTAATTTCTGTTGGAGGTGGTAAGTCCATGATAGAAGCATTTTTTAAGGGATTGATTTGAATATCGTCCCTAGAAACAACAAAACCACGTAAATGTTTAGGTCTCAACACAAAAAAAACACATTTGTGTAGTTTGACCCGAATATATTAATGACGACATCGAAGAAAAATGTGACTAAGATTCCCCGAATGAACTTCCCGCTACTGTGAATGAGCAGGTAGGTCATTAAGATATGGTTCTACTATGTGTTTTATATCATGAAAATCATAATACATGGTTCATTGCAAAGTAGCTCTGCCATTCTTCAAACTGAAATGTAGGTTATGATAAGTGAAGGTTCCCCATGGGAAAATAATATCATTTTATGCTAGTCAGAAGGTAAAATTTCAATCTGATTATAGCCAGAAAATCCATCCATAAAAGAAAAATTGACACTTCCAGTGTAGTTATCAATGATCTGATCAGTGTGAGGGGTAGGAAAGATGTCCTTAGGACAAGCCTTGTTCAAGTCCTAAAAATCGATACAAACCCTAATAATTCCATGTTTATGAGTGATAGGAACAATATTAGATACCCACTTGGTTAAAGGAACGATATAGATATAACCAGCTTTTAAAATATTTTCAACCTCAGCTTTAATGGATTCATATTTTCTTGGGTGGACTTGGCATAGTTTTTTCCTAACAGGTCTTTCCTTCGGGTAGGTATTTATCTCATGTATGAAAATAGATGGATCAATCCTGGGAATTTCTTCATAAGTCCAGGAAAAATATCACGGAATTCCTTCAAAAGATCTCAATATTCCTCAATTTTCATTCCCAAACAGTTTTGGCCTATGTGAACATGCTCAACAACACTTGGATTTACCGATATGTGGAGGGGAATCGTTTTGATGATGTTATATAAATTCCCTTCAGAATCAACACCTTGTAATAATTAGGTGTTTTTGGATGTTTGACAACATCATAATTTATCAGAGAAACACAATATGAATCTACCGAATTGCTATTAGGAAGATATGAATATCATTGATGAGAGTCTTCCCATAAAGATTCATCCAAACTCATGAATTCTATAATAGACTCATCGAATGGAAAAGTCTGTGAGAGATAGTCCAAACTCGGGAGAGGGGAATCTAGACAATATGGCAGATTGTAAGGATCTGATGTTACCAAATGATGATCAGCTATGTAAGTATTAGAAATAGACTGAATGGAATCATACAGGGCTTTGTTTGGAATCAGAGAAGATGACTCAACAATATCTTTCCCTCTAGACATGCCTCATTCGTGGATGATAGCATGTTTACCATGGAATTTTTCATACTAGAAGGGGCAGCATTGGATGGAAAAAATCCCATGAGTGAAGAATCTTTCAAAATTCCAACCCCTACAGACTGATAGGGAGGAGGTGACCACCATAACAATGGAACATTATTTTTCATGGAAGCAATGATATCAGGTAAGCAGTAATCAAGTTTATCTATGGTCACAAATTTTCCTTGATGCGGGAATTGGAGTGTGCAAAAAACTAACAATACGACGATCATCATAGCATATAACCAATTCCTTTCTAGTAACAAATTTTAATCTAAAGGAGCATCGACCACTTCTACCTAGATAAAAACCATTTTCCCCCTAGATTGATGGACAACGCCAGAAGCAGACCATGGGATTAAAAACCTCGTCTGTCGAAAGCTTTACAGTGGTTGGTGACTTATTTAGCTTAAGCGAACCAACATCTCTCCAACAAGACATTGATAAAACCGAGGTAGAAGCTCCTTCGTCTAATACAGTCTGATGGACCTTCCTACCCACTACTCAAGTAGATATTTAAAAATCAAGTTGATGAGATAGCCTCGATTTATAATTCTCCACATTAAAAGTGATCATGGTGCAATTCTTGGGATGGAAGGCCCCTAGGACTGATAACAAATTATTTCACTGTGCGAGACATCTTTGGAGTACCAACAACATGGACATAGCATAGGGTTCTTGAGCTAAATCTTCAATAACATTGTAAAATTGAGCATCTCAAGCACTAGGATTGAAATCATTTTTACGGATTGTACTTTTAGGAAGACGCAAGATCATGTCAAAACTAGGTTTCTCAATAGTGAGAGGACAATTACAAGGAGGTGGAGGAGAAGGGTTGACTAGAGGAGTCTTCTCACGAGAATCGCCCTCATCTTTCTTCTTAGGTGTTTTTTCATATGTCTGAATTCTAGTAGTTAACTCAATTGTCTGGGCGGACATCATACGAATGTCTTCAGTAGAACATGAAGGACCATGCAAAGATGTATGGTTGATCAATTTTTGTTGGGACGGACAGGGTTTGATTAACACTGCTGGCGTGGGGTTACTTTTAAAAAATTTATTGATCTCTTCACGATGAGGACACTCCTTCAAAATGATCATATCCACACAAAAAGAAAGGGTACTTAGCCTCCTGCTTAGGTTTTGCATCATTCTTTGGAGTTGGTGTTTTGGTATTCTCCTGGTAGTTTCTAGGTTTCTTATTCTTTCCTTTTCCTTTCTATTTTTAGCTGGCTGTTTGCAAAGACTAAATGGAATTCACCTTGGCAGGAACTGTAGGAGTATAACAAGTTATAGTTGAAGCATTATGTGGTTTAGTAGGCTTGGTTGTGGATGAATGTTGGATTGTACCAACAACACCATCCACAAGAGTCTCTATAGGTGGCTTAGCAAGATTGGTGCTGGGACAAGGAGAATTAGGAATCAAATCATTTAAATTTCAGGAGTGAAAATAGATTAAGTATAAATATTGCGATTTCTAATATCCTTCTCTTCAGTGAAAATGCTACCCATAGGCACATCCTAGGAAATAGGAGGCAACAAGGA
The DNA here is from genome assembly GCA_001517045.1 of Pseudotsuga menziesii. Lineage (NCBI taxonomy): Eukaryota > Viridiplantae > Streptophyta > Pinopsida > Pinales > Pinaceae > Pseudotsuga > Pseudotsuga menziesii. The sequence goes on along the minus strand of LPNX010286211.1, from coordinate 1,150,622 downwards.
CTTGGTGAACCAATCATCCAAAAGTTGATCTCGAATGGGAGCTTTGATTAACCTTCAACACCTCCTCTACTCATGGATATGATATGATATGATATGTGAGTAGAGGTAATTTGTGAAAGAGAGGTCAAATGATCTGTACCAGTTTCATACTAGATGGGCAACTGGAAATGAGTAAGAAAAAATGTTGCCAACGAATTGAAATCCACAAGCGAGTGTTGCGGAAGTTCTATGTACCATTTTGTGGCCATGTTGGTCAATGTTCTTTGGAAGAGTATTAATCAGATAGAATTATCCATAAGGGAGTTGGATGAAAACCACAAATGGAAAGTCATCACATTGTTTTTGGGATCTTCTCCTTGCTTGCCATAAAACTTTGGAATGTCTGACGAAAGTTTAACCAGGATGGTAGGACAAAATAGATCATGTTTAATGGGATCATTTATCAACTTGGAAAAGTCAGAGAGATCCAATGTAGTCAAAAATGGAAGTTTTTGGTTGGGTTATGGGTAATTGTAATACTGATAAGGTAAGGATACCCCAGTAGGACCAAATGTTTGTTGAGGTTGGTCATAAAACCCACCAAATTGTTGGAAGTTGGGAGCATTCTGACCCATAAATGGTGGTTTTTCATGGTTAGGTTCACATTGAAGTTCGTAAATAGGTTGAGCCCAGTGATTGGTAACTCCTCCACGAGAAGGGACATATAAGGGATTATTGTATTGTTCCCCGATATGGTATTAATTACCAATGTTAGGATGTTGTGGAGGGACCCAAGATGGCATAGGAGGATGCGAAGCAAGAAAAATAGGACCAAAACCCACATGACCACTAGGTCCAATAGCTGGAGGGGGAGGATGTGAAATATAATTATAACAGGTAGATAAGATCCTGTAGCTATTTGGCATGTAGGAAGGAGAAATTGAATTCCAACATTTGGCAAAGCTATGGCAGGCATAGAAGCTCTGTCCATATGTGAATTCAACAAATTATTCCGAGCTAACTGTAGCACTCTTGAAGGAGTGTTAAGTCTAGAAACCATAGGTGCAGATGGAGCATTCGTTGGTACAACACTAGAAGGAATATTTAATGACCTACCTAAAAGATCGCTAGGTAAAAGGTAGGGAAAGAGTCTTCTAGATTTTGCAGTGAACTCCTTAGATGACACATTTATGGTAGTAGTAGTACCCAAATAAGAGATATCTTAACCAAGGGAAGTTTCCCAGCATGGATCATTAGGTCCAAATATAGGATCTATCATTTCATCAGGATGAAATTGATTAATCCCAACTCCAGAAGGAGTTGGGATGACAAAAGAGGAATTTTAAGAGGAGGGCTTCTCCACTAATGGTGGTCCTGATAGGTATGTCATGGGAGAATTGGGAAGAGGAGATTCAAATCCTTCCTCTTCAACTAGAACTCCTTCATGTTCAGGAATAGAAGCATTACCTTCCTCGTATTTTTTCTCTATGTCTCTTTCCATGGGAGGTTGAGTCTGAGGATTCGAAGGATTTTCCAATGATAACCCTTGGAACTGACACGACCTCCTCCATGGGAAATAAACCAGTTTATATAAATAAAAGTGATCTCAAAGGTAAAATCTCTATCTAACCGGGAAAACCAAACACTACTCAATATAAAGAAACTATCAGAACTTGTGATAGGAGAGGTAAAAAGTTAGGATCCTCACAAGATTTTCAAACCACCACAACTCGCTATATACTGCAGGGTCCAATAGTAGAGTGCAACAAGGAGGATTGGGACCGTACCCTTTCCTAAATACATGATTACCTATTTGGTACATGTGTATTAATCTCCCTAATTGTTGTTCTTGGTGTATTGTGGTGATAGGACGGTCAAATAGCTCTGCTTAGATGGTCTCAGGATCCCTAAAAGTGTCTCCCTATATACACAAGGTACGTGGGAGCTCCACTCTGTAGTAGTGTTTTCTAATGCACAATCGTTCGAAAGAGGCCTTCTGATATAACATCGAGTACATGAAGTACATTTATATATACCTCAAGGTTATGGGAAAATTCGTTCTATATACCAGTAGTACATGGAAGAACCGCACGATTCCTAGAATGCAGTGCGGGAAAATACCAATAGCTCCTATGCTTAAATTCTAGCACTTAATTATATCTTCCATGATTAATTGAATGCATGAGGTGAGTGCTTAAAAGTAAAACCATGCAAATTGCTTGTGCAAATATTTTATTTCACTTTTCATGAAATTCTCTACTGAAGGAAGAGATAGAGGTTGGTTCCTACTTATCAAAATGGATAAATCCCAAGCAATCAATATGAAACTATACTTTCAAAACTATTGCAAGAACATCATGCCTTCAAAATCAAAACTATTGAAAAGGAGAATGACAATATCTCTTTTTGAAAGAAATACTATGATGACTACTCAAAACACCATATTTTTTCAAACTTCTTCAAAATGAACTTAAGATGCAAACAACACACTTTTTTGTTTTTGTTTTGAGAGTAATACCTAAGAAGCAACCAGAATGTAAACACTTGAGAGTCTGTAAGACCAATCAAACATCTTCCGACTCATACTTAAGCTTGACCTAGACCTTTATCTCAATTTTTTAGAATAAAAAATGAAAAAAATATCAAATTAAGCTATGAATAAACTAAAAGTAACTCTACTTTCTTTCACGTTGACTAAGAACCATTCAGAGATCTGAGTGTAGAGTTTCTTTTCAAATTTCTTCTTCAACCAAATATCAACAAAACAAGAAGCTCATAATCCAATCCAACTAGTTCTTGAATTTCTAACATGATCAAGCCTAACACAACTTCCAGATTTCAATTCACTAATGAAAATATCAGATCCATGCCAAAACAATTTCAGAAAACCAAAATACAAATGCCAATTTTAAAATCACGTTGGTATTAAAAACCCTACCTGGCACCATTGTTTGGAATCAGAGTACAAAGAGTTACTGATCCAACATTGCCTTTTGCCAAAATGAATAGAGAAGTGGAACCCCTCTCTGTCCATTGGATTAACATGGTGGAACCGCTTATTTCCTATGAAGAAAGTGCAGTTGCCTCTCTTACAAAAATTCCCAGGTTTGGTGGGGCTTGTAGATTTCAAAACAAGGCAAAGAGAAAAAAAAAATGTTAATGTTCAATTACTGGAATCAAATAACAATTAAAAGCAAGGAAATAAAGCATGTAAGGTAGATGTGGAAATATCTAAGCAGATCCAATCAATCTCATATCAAATCCAACTAAACAACTAGTAGATCTGATCAACTAATAAAATGAAGTTCAAAGCAAGGAAAGAACCATGAATAACTAGAAGTTCTAACACTCTCCCCAGTATGGTTGTCAGATTTGTTACCAAATATAGTCACCTTCTATGGACATAAATTGTTTCCCTAGCCTAAAACACTCGAAGCTAGAACAAAGAAGTCATAAAAACTAAAAAAACTTCCCCTAATATCAAATAGATTTTTGGAATGGATTCTTTTACCTATCATACACTCTAATATGATGGCCTTTGAACTGCTTGATCTCCACAGATTCACTTGCAAGAAATGCACAACAAAGCACATACAAGGTCAACGTACCAAGTACAACGTATGATCCTATGTTGATGACTAAGGAGTTCAACAATGAAATAAGTGATTCACACACAATATCATTCATGGGAAAGGAAATTTTATAGCATAAATTAAATAGAGAGAGAAATTACAACCAAGAGCCTTAGTGTTGAGAAATCTCTTCTCAAGAAAACCCTTGACTCCAAAGCTTCAAACTTGTCTACCAAATGCTCACTCTCCTTGGCTACATTTGGCCAAAGTTTGGATGTTGTAGCATAATATTCCTCCCTTTACCCATTGGGGGTAAGCCAATACTCATAGCCATGGGAGGATAGGAAAGGTTGAGAATCTCATGGGTGAGGTGGAGGGGAGATCTGACAAGGATGGATCTCGAAGCAAACTGGCCCAAAACTATAGGGATGAGGCTGGAATGAAGCCAAGCTTTGAAAAGCCTCTCGAAGTTTCTTTTTTTAGCTTTAAAATGCCAGCACCACTCTTTGTCAATTGACATGTAGCATTACCCAAAGTGCACCGCTCATTGTATGAAGGATTCTTTCAGTGCCACCGCTGGTTGTTCAATGCAAAAGGGAATTATGTAAGGAGGTAACGCACATTGATCACAAGGAAAGTGTGGTGGTGGAAAAAGGTATGAAATCACTAATCTTGGCCCACTTTCAACTTCAGAACTTGAGGATTTGCGGAAAATTCTAATATTTGGTTCTCATAATATGATGAGGACGATAAATTTTTGTAACTCTCGTGCTTAACTCTTGTGTAAGAGAAGCCTCCTAAGAACAGTAATAATACCAAGGATTTCTCTTCTCACTTCGACAAACACCTAACTTTTTTGTTTTGTAGTCTTGGAAGAATCTATTCACGACACCCTATTCCAAGCCTCTACAACGTAAGCTTGTTGCTACACCTCTATCAAATAAAAAGTGTAATATATTTTAAGTTAAGCGTTAATTTTAAGGATTGTGATTACTCAAGACATGCAACTATAGGTGCTATGACTCAACAAGGAAATTATTATGCCAAGTGCAATTTTTCTTTAAATATGAAAAAATGGGTATGCCACTACATGAGATGCATAAATTTATATTCAAATTCCAATGCAATCATTCTTATATGGAACCCTAAACACTGTTTAATATAAGAAATCCTAATGCAAGTACCATTTCCATGCAAATGCATAATGCAAAAACATGCCAAAAAAAAAAGTTTCTTGTACTTTAATTATAAATGATATGAAAATGCAACAAGCAGACTCTATAAACTCCCAAATCCTATATGAAGTAACAGACACAAGCCAAGAAATACATTGATACTAAGGGGTCTAATGCACTAATAATAAAACAAAAAGGAGAAAAATAAAAAGAACAAATTTTAAAGAAAAGTAAATATAAAGAAGTGTCTGGACCAAACCGAAGTAGTAAACAAGAACCACGGGTACCTTATAAGACTCAGTGACACTTACAACACACCCAGCATATCTCAAACATAAATATCTCACTCACAAAGAGAGACATACATGACTATTCACAGAAAACTCACGTTTATACACGAATGTAAGTACTACATCCCATGTGTATACGTGACTGCTACCTCTATGACCCACATACAACAAGATAAAGGTAGTAAAAATGTAGGCTAAGACTTAGATTACTTCATAGGAATACCAATAGGTTAACATACTCCTAAATGTGACACAAAAACATAGAGAAGCAAAGAGAAAATCAAGCACAGCATGCACCCAAACCCCAACAAAAGGAAAGTCCCCAGTGGAGTTTCCAATTATGTTATTGAGAAAACTTTCTATGGCTTGGGGTGGACCATAACAGACAGTATGACACTATAAATTGATCCATTTCCAATATGATAATGGTTAAAAAAATGCTAACACTAAGGGATGAGAAGTGTACCTTGTTCCATACATTTGTAGTAGATCACCATTGAGATATCAACCACACTTGCACCTACATTTCCTTCTCAACAACAATGAAACATACAATCATGATAGATATTAAGTGTTAGAACCTACTCTAGCATATATAAATCCAATATGTTATCAAAGCAGCTACATCCATTGACAAGAATATTCATAGTTACACATATAATGGAGGAGAAATGGATATATCTATTAATTGTAAATATAGATATAAGTTACAAATTATGTCGACACCTCGTTGAAATCGATAAAATGATTCCTCCACTTGGGCCTCCACCACTTCAATCCTCCATATCAATGGAAATATCACAAGATAATGTAAATCATGGGAAGATCATTAATGGTTTCTCAAAGGACAAAGGGATGTAGACTCTAGTATGCAAGGATGGGGCACAATTCCACTATAGTCTCTTTTCTCTCATAAATTCTCCTCCTCTAATGCATACAAGTAGCTCAATATATAGACCTTTAGTGGGAAGTGAAGGGTTGAATCGGAGCATTTCCAGGAATATGGAAGACCAATAGTCAAGTTATTCGTTACTTGGTGAGGAAAACTCCAAATATTTTATTTTGAGCATATTTCTCGATGTACATGGGTCATAGTGGAGCAAGCTACATGTATAATTGGTCTATATGTTGGTGACCCATGTATACCATTAAATAGGACTTTTTAAGGGTATTTTTGGAGCACCAAAGTAATCTTGAGCATAGGGGGTCCCAAGAGTCTACATAGGGATAGGTATAGGCCATAAAAACATGATATACTAAGTGTGGTAAAATCATCTATAGCAAATACTATCAGGGAACTCGACCGAAAGAAGGATTTATACTTATGTTCTCATTCATTCATTCAAAAATATTATCTACCATTTCATCGACATAGATAATAGCATATAACATAAAGTATTAACATATGTTAACTCAGTATATGTGTGACAGATACATGTGTGTGTGTGTGTGTGTATGTTCATTAACCATTTAGTATGTGTGATGCATATATATGTTCATTCACCATTAAGTACACGTGACACATTAATATAGGTTCATTTACATCGAATATGCATTCAACATAGTACAAACATTAAAACAAATAGCGACAAGATATAACATGGAAACCCATCCAGGAAAAACCACAAAGGTTCTCCTCATCTAGCATGAGAATTGATTTGGCACCTTTGGTCTGCACACTCAACTTGCAGACTCTTGTTTTGATATTATTTGAATTCATACAGTCTTCTCTCATCTCATTCTCTTTGGTTTTGGTCTCTATCCTTCATTCTCTAAATGGTTGATTTGCACACATCTTGGATCAATCCTCTAATTTCCTTCGATCAATCAATCGACACACACCTTGGGTTGGTATTTTTATAAGCTTTTCTTATTTTATAATTCTTGAATCAACCATCGAATAAATCTCAACTGTCAGTCAATAGGTTGTATTTATATTTTAATACATTCAGTTACATCCAAAAATAGGTACTATCATCCAAAAATGCAATCATGCTTTATTACTAAAATAAATATTTCAATCTAACTATATATTTTCCCAAATAAGTCAAACTATGCTTTCCGACTTGCTTTATTCTTCTTCTGTCACATCTCCTTCCATCGTAGCTTTTCCTTATCTTATAACCAGAAACTTACGACCGGAATGTTAATCTTTCTGATAATTATTCTGGTTGTTTATTCTCATCTTTTCCTAGGGCCAATAGGCCCCCAACAATCACCTGTGGATTGTACCTAGCCACATCAGTATAAAACCTCTATAATTGTGACCATGCTTTGAAAATATTAGAATATTTTCACTATTGTACTTCTTCCACCATTGACTTCAATCTTTCTACAAGTTCATAACTATTTTTTTGTGAAGTTAGAATTCTTGTCCACCCCATAACTTATTGTACCTTTTCATGTACAATTTGAATGATAGCTATAAATTTCTCTTCCTCGGCCTGAAGTTCAGTGAATTGGTCATTTCTTTTATGATGATGGATTCACAGTCTTGTTACCTGCTACTATAATTTATTCAAATTAGTTGTCTTCCTTTTCTTCTCAGCTATTGGTAACTTCTTTATATCATTATTCAGTTTATTGAAATCGTCCTCAACAATATTTAAATTCATTTTTGCGTGTTCCAATTCTTCATCATCGATAAAATATTCCCATGAATGAGAAACTTTCTCGACCACTTTGGTACAAAGTGCCTTCACCTCTTCAATATTCATTGCAGCCTCAGTTGTTTCTCTTCTTCGTTCTGTGAGTACCTCTGGAGGGGTATTGGGATTCATTTATGATTCCAACTCCATAACCATCTTACGGAGGTTCTCAACTACTTTTCCAATTCGAAATAATTTGGTTTATAAAAACATTTCATCTGTAATACCTTCATATACAAAACTATGACAAGTTAGTGTGACAGTCGCATCTAGTTGATGCATGTCCTCTTGCGATGTTTTTTACTTTTTATTCTGTGTTATGTACTATATTATTTACTTTATTGATAGTTTTAGATGATGACTTGACCCGATTAACCAATGCACACTCTTTATTCTTCATTTCTTCCATTGCAACATTTTGAATGGCATGCACTTCATACATCAATAGTGCAGAAAAATACATAGTGGCATGACCATGGTCCTTGACCATGGTATTCAACTCTGTTGTTCCTAATTCAATTGCTTGACCTGGTATTGGAATCCTTATTGGTGGAGTTAGCATCAATTCCTTGATAGGTCGCTCCTCAGATAGACCAACTTGTTCTAGGGACACAGTCAATGACGGTGATTGGTCGAACACCACTCAAACTTCTTTTATTGATTTACAAAGTGTTTGCATTAAGAAAATTATGTTTCTTTTCAATTATGTATATTTTTCATCAATTTTTCTTAGCTTTCCTTGGTGACTTCTTCCATTGTTTCTTTCAGAAGGTTGTAATCATCATTGGTAAGGCAAAAAACTACAAATGATCACTCGACTTTCCTCTTATTTCGGCTCTTATCAGACTTCTCGGAGTGATTTCTCTTATCCCCCAAGTATGGATCTATTGGGTTCATGCTAGATTCATCTTGACTATGAGGGGAAGAGCTTCTTGGGGCATATTCTAATGGTGGATATCCCCCTTGATATCTATTATTCTTTTGCGATGAGTCATCATGTTGCATGTCTACTACTACAAATAGTTGATCATCTACGATGGGAAATTTCCACTTAGCAAGCCAGTCCTAAATGATTGACTCAATTTCAGTCGATATAAATGAAACTGCATAGCTAAACACTGCTTCTGCAAGTATTTTTCAACTCCAAAAACATTTGATGAGCCTCGACCAAAAATATGATAATATTATGAAACTGCTTGAAGGATTCCTCCATTATCTGTAATTAATTTTTTTTAAATGTCATACTACCTCGACTTGTAGATAGAAATCAACATTATTATCTCATTGTCACTCAGGTTTCACTTTGTCAAACTAGATATTCTAGTATCGAGCTCCTTGCCATTGGACCAGAACATCTACCCCTTGGTTGTTTGGTAGTTCCTCCCAGGCAACAAAATAAATTGAAAGTAAAAACCAAGAATAATGAAAAGGGATACACTTTTTCTGCACTTCTTTTGCATATGCTAGAACCTCATTTAACATATAGGTCGAACAATTGAGTTGGACACCTGCTGCACACTTCTCTGTCGTAGAAACTATTCCTGCAGTACATTAGTTTAGTTGGATTTTTCTGAGCAGCTTGTTGGATAGAACCTTAGCTACAAACTGAACAACTGTGTCATTTATAGAGGTAATATCAAAGCCTCTTTTATACCTGGTTATCTCATACTTATCCTTCATTTTATTTGTCAATGTTGTATCTTGGTATTTCCCTACAAAGGATGGTGCTGGGTCGACTCCCACAACGGGAAGCCCTATTATTGACATTATTATCTCGACATCCATGAAAATATATATGTCGAGCCACATAAAACCACCATGGAAACATACTGGCAACAACTTGATGCAGGAATTCACTTCTACTATGCATCCAAAATGTGGCATGTCCATCAATGACAATAGTCCATATTTATCTAATCCTCTTTTCCATTCCATTGGAACTATGTGGATGGGGCCATCCTCTATGTCTCGAATAGTAGTAAGATATATGTCCATTCATAATTTTGGGAATTTGCACAAGTCATGGTCGACCAAAACCAATATTCTACATATTTTGAATAATGTTTGTCGTTACTCGCACTTATTTAGGTACTGTTGGTTTAACCAATGGGTATCTAGAATTTTTGCCAATTCAGACCTTATGCGCATTTGCTAACCTGGGCGAGACATAATCCTTCAAGAGGGTTGCAGGTCCTATTGCCTCATCGTTTGGAGGAGGTGTTGTTGCTCATGGCTTCTAACTGGTAAATCACTTCCTTTTTGATGTATCGGGTGTGTCTAAGCATAAAACAACTGGAGGAATCATAGGGGACAGTGAAACGAGTTCTTCAAATCGCGGTTACTATGAAAACACTTATGCGGTGTCTTCCATAATTGGCATAGGAAAAATAATATCAAGAACTGATTCTTGGATAGTGCTCATACAAGAGACTGAAATTGCCATACTCTCTGAAATTAGCTTTGGCTCTTACATTTACTCTATCATTTGTTTGCACAATCTTGTAGTAAATGGAAAGCTGACAATGATTTCTGTCACATGGAGCAATCTTTCTAATCATTCCAACGAAATTGTCAATCAAACCATCACTTCGCCTGTCATTTCAGCGGTATTTTTTATGCATTAATTATGGAAGTGACCAAAAAGTATGTCTATGGAAGTGACCAAAAAGTATGTCGCCAAAATATCTCATTTCCTCACATTAACTGCTAGCGAACTATCATTTGCGACCAAAGTTCATTGTCCAACAACAATTCTTTTCTTACAACAGGATTAGATCCTAGCACAAAAGTTCTTTCCTTGCGACATAAAGACAGTATGTGACAATTTTATTCATATCCAACCCACATAGATTCTGCTATAGTTTTTCTTCTGAGATTGACAAAAATTCTATGACCAAACACTCATAAACCTAAACAAAACACTCATAATTTTTTGAAAAGTAACACTTATAAATTTGTTAATTTTTGTATCTTTATTTTTCTTTTCTCTTTTCTCATTTTGCATTTTTTTTAACTCTCAGTCAACCAAACTGTCACTATCCTCGTAAGGCTTTATACGACTTCCATTTTCTAATCCCTTGAAAGGTGTTCCATCTAATTTCTGTAATTGCACTACTCCTCCTTCAGTAATTAGAATTACAATATACGGTATTAGTGAATGTGTTCTAATATTATTATGGTGCTCCAAAAACCTATTGTTATACAAGAGAACAAGATTTCCAAGTGAAATTTCTTATTCTTGATATGTCGGTCATGACAAGCTTTGTGTCACAACTTCTCGGCATTCCGATGACAGCCAGTGACAAAGCATTCTTCTTTCAACTGGACCAGCTGTGACAATATTTATTCTACAAAACCATTCTTATCCATCTTCATTATCTTTGCTATTCTTATACTGGGTACAATGTATTCCATCGGCATGATAACGTCTTATCAATAAACAAGTCGAAATGGTGTTTGGCCTATTAAATTTTTATAGGTGGTGCAATATGCCCATAACAAAGTACGCATTTTATGATCCCAGTCATCTCTTTGAACATTACATATGAATGTGTTGTCCAAGATTTTATTCAAGGCCTCAACAACACCATTTTCTTTTGAATGATATGGTGTTGTCTTTCAGTGATGAATCTGGAATTATTAAGTTAATCTGTCGATCAATGGATTCACAAAGTTTTTTCCCTTATCACTTATCAAAATATTTGGGCATACAAATCGGTTCACTACATTGTCAAAAACAAATCTAGCAACAATACATCCTTTACTAGCACTCCTTCATCACTTCCAGTAAAGTAATCTGCCGCAGTGTTAATTTATCATGCACATGTTCTTTTCCCAGGTGGATTGATAGGTTCAACAAAATCAACAACCCATTTTTCAATTTCCTGTAATGTTACATGTGGCACTATAATCATTTCATCTGGTTGTGGCGACTTTCAAGTTATTTGGAAGATATTACAGCTTCGACAATCATCTCGAGCGTTTGCATGCAAAGTAGGACACCATAATCCTGCATGTAATATATTTTTCATTGTATCTTTTCCTGCATAATGTCATTCTACAATACCATCATGTGCTTCATTCAATATCATTGGTCACTCATGCTCCAAAACAAAACACCAAAGAATTTCATCTGGTCCCATTTTGTATAACTAACAAGTGATCTACTAGAAATCTGTAGCTCTTGCAACTAATTGTTTCTTCTACATTGTAGTGAATGTGTTTGGTGCATATCCTATGCTCAATAAGCATATAACATATATATAATTATCATTAAACATATTTACCACAAATATTTATGCATCATGAAGACTATCGTCAAGATTAACAAGTTCTTCTCCACTTTATAGCCTCAACAAATGGTCGGGTTCTGAATTTAGTGAACCTGCATTAACAATGATGTCAAGCAAAATTATTGGAAGAGGAGGAGACATCAACAAATATCCTCCCCCAACAGTACCTTATTAACTAGGTATTTCAATGCAAAATGGTCTATGTACATCTTGAAATGTCCATGCAACAAATAGTGCCAGAATTTTTGAAGTCCATATACCATAGCTAAGCCTTCCCTTTCTGTCGTGGTATAATTCTTATCTATTGTTGATAATGTTCAGCAAGAAAAGGAAATAGGATGATCAATAGAACATTCACTAGTTTGTGCTATTACATCGTCAAGTGCGATAGACGATGCATCGACATGGACATGAAACTCTTTCTTACAATCTGGAAAAATTAGTATGTGTGTTGTTTCCATTGTATGCTTCAAGACATCTAGAATATCTTGGAATTTTTCAGTTCACTGAAACTTAACATACTTTTTCAATAAATTCTCCATAGGATCTATCACCTCTGTGTATCCTTTGATAAATTTCAGATAGTACCCTTTATGTCCCAAATTCATTCCAAACTACTTTACTATCATGGGTTGTGGTAGTTTGACGATGATCGCAATATTTTTAGCTGGGTCCATCGAGATTCCTTCGTAAAAAACCACATGACCCAACATAATTCCAAAAGGATTATAAAAAATACACTTCTTTAGATTCAAAGAAATTTGATACTATTGAAACTGTTCCAACATCATTCTGAGGCTCTCAATATGGTCTTTTATGAACCTGTTGTACTCTCACAGATCACATAAGGTTACCAATAATACACACTAAAACATATATAAATATAAAATAGAGATAAGAGATAAGAACAAATAGTTGAATAAACAGATTATATTATACAAATGAGTCCATACAACACAGAGAAGTGAACTGAGTTCTCATCTGGCTCAACAGCCTAATATATATGATTACAAAATGGTTACAAAATAACTACCTGTCGGTTCGGTGAACCGACATGACCTTAGGTGGTCGACCTAATCTCTAGCTTTAGTCAGCTGACCGACTTAGTTGGCTAATCGACTAATTCATCCCATTGACTTAGTCGATTGATCGACTAAGTCGGCCCATTGACTTAGTCAGCTGATCGACTAATTCAGCTCTCGTTCAAGTTGACTTATCGACTTGCTCCTTCTACAGAGCCCAAATACCATCTAGTCATCAAAATAGACTTCAAGAAACTTATGAATTAAATCTTTGAAAGAAGAGACGACTATTTTGGAAAAGATAGCAGGAGAATTATTCACTCCAAAGGGAATCACTATATACTGGAAACATCCCCACTCCATCACAAAGGCTTTCTTGTGTCAATCTTCCTTTGCAATTCTAATCTGATGGTAACCAGAGATCCATGAGAAAATTAATAGTAAAATTGGCTCGTGACACTCTCTAATACTTCATCTGTAAAAGATGTCAAAAATGGGTCATGTAGGCAGGTATCATTCAACTTCTTTAGATTGACGCAAATATACACTTCAACAACAATTTTCTTATCTTGTACTACCATCGGGATGACCCACTCACATTCTTCAAAAGGTGCTATGATGCCCACATCTAACATTTGATATAACTTTGTTTTGACTTTTTATTTGTACCTGGGATTGAGTAGATACGGTTGTTTCTTCACATGTTTTGTGTCGGGTTTCAATGGAATCTTCATTTCTCTAAGATCTCCGACAATTGCCTTAATTTTAGGAAACTTAGCGGGGAATAGATTTTGAAACTCATGTAGTAGATCTGTAATATTCCCAACAGTTTCATCGTCCCAATAATATCCAATATTGGAAAACTTTCGATTCTCTAGCGAACCAATGTTTACTTTCTTTACCTTCAGCATACTCAGAAACTTGTCGCTTGACACACCCGATCCTTCCACTATGTGAGTACCTTAAAACTCAAGTATGTTTATGTCATAGGGATCATCATCATCGGGTTCAACTATCAAATTATAGAACTCCATCCAATGCTGGACTATTGTGCTACTCTGACTAAAAATTTTCATTGATATAAGAATATATTTGAATATATTACTCTTAATTACTTATAAAGTAGCATCAATCGATGGATGATCATCAACAAATTCAAACGTCTAGGTGAAACTAGTAGCTAAATATTCCGATTATATTTTTCCTCGTCGCAGCTCAACTGATGCATACAAGTTTTGTGGTATCATTTCAAATGTGTGTACAGACTTATGGACCCATTCTTATCGTAGACATGCTTCCATTTTTGCATGACAACACTCAATGTTCTCGACAGGACTAGTCAGTCTTGTGTATTTATAGTAACTGTACGTCATATTCTCTCCAAACTAGAATTCCATCAATATTTGGCATCAAGGCCATTATGAGATATACTATTTACGCATGACCCACCATCTGGAAGGTGTAACCTTCAATGCAAAGTCCAAAGATAACAGTCGTTGAGGTTTTGTTACTTTCCCTTCAAATCATGTCAAAAAATATTGCATGTTAGGAAAACCCTCATAGGTAGGTATATTACATACCTCAATACCTACTCATCACACATATTTTGTAATTCTTATGCATTTTCTCATTGACACTTAATGTAATCGGTTATGGTAGTTTTCTAAAGCCTCTCCGGAATCCGATGTGCAAGAGATAACACTTCTCCAGCTGATTTTTTTGTATGTTGTCAGATTTACATAATCATCCATTGCAGAAGTGATATTATAGATATGGTCTAAGATTTGAAATAGTTGTTCAAATATTTAAGGAATGTCCAATATTGGTCTTTCATTCTCTACAGCAACACAATTTGATGCTTTATTTTTGTTGAAAAACTCATGTCGAGTGTCTAAGAATATATCCTTTACTTTTTGGTCATTGAATGGTTATTTATTTTGTGATGCCAGTCACAGTCATGGTTTTCCATATGGTGCACCTTGATAGGCTCCAACCTCCTCTTGCCATTGCACCAATATTTTGCTCCCTGAGTTCAGCAAATATCTTTTTATGTTCGGATTGGGACTCTAAGGTGGGATATGATTTCCCAGATTCCTATCCTTCCATTTTGCAATCAACTAAGGAACTCTTCATTAGTATGGTAAGAAAATTTACAATATGAACAGGTCATAGTAGGATTTGTGCAATTACCGATAAAGTGTCTAGGATGTAGACATTTATAACATATAACTTTCCCTCTTTCATGACCAAATCCTCTGCATCGTTCTTGGCCTCTAAAAACTCCACCCCACTGAGTTGAGGGTATTATATTTGTGTATTTTTGTCCTAAGGGTATTGGTTCTAAGGAAATTGTGTTCTAGCTCATTCATCCTACATCTATTCATCAGCCTTCATCAAGTACATTTCGATTGTTTTTTCTTGCAACATTTCATATGCTTTGGAATCCTCTTCATCATGGCCCACTCACCAACAAAACGTATAGTATAAACTGGCTGGTGCAATTATGATTTTATGTAAGTATAAGCATTCTTCCAACTGATGTCCCCTAGTCTAACATATCCGACACCAAGGAATCCCTTGTGTATTCCTCGGGTTCAGTGCTCCTGGTGCAACATAATTCATAAACACCAAGTAGTTTTCTTTATGATGCCCTTTGGTTCCTGATCTGATAGACCATATTTATTCTTATACCTCCTTCCCTTTCTTGATATCATGTACCTACAATGTAAGATTGGAGATATGTGACTATATCTGCATCATTCCTACACTAGTTTCTCCTACTGGTGAGGCTCCCAACTTCATGGAGAGCTCAAGAGCCTCACTCCAATTTTCTGTTGCATTAATGGGACATGGATATGGGGTATCATTACTGCAATGAAAAATTATTTCTGCTGGACGTCTGACATTCGAAAGCTTACTTTGACCATCAAAGTCTTGAATCTTTGGTCAAAGTCCCAAACAGACTCCATAGGAAACTGTTTAATTTATTTCAACTATGTAATGTACTGTGACTCATATTTTTTTTTCTTAAACTCATCTATCAATCCTGACCGGATCTGATCCAATGTCTTATGATGGATTCCTGTAGGAACTACATATAATTTCATGTACTGGTTGAGTGCACACCCTTATAGGGTCGTGACCATCTAGGATTTCTTTATGGCTTCATCTTGGACCTGTCACATGGTCAATAAGGATTTTCATACAAACCAATGTTGCTCAAGTTCCTCCAACCCATTTCCATTAAAGATTGGTAACTTTATATCGTTCCCAGCCATTCAATTGACTCTTGGTACTGCTGAATTAAAAATTCTTGTAGTCGGAGTTCCAGGTCTGTTATTTCCACTATTATTATTAGTTTGATTAGTAAAACCACTAGGTGAAGTGTTTAAAGATCTTACCTTAGGTGATGTAGACAGGGTCACAGGTATGCTATGATATTGACATGGATCTGGTGCTTCTTCTTCTTCAGTTTCTTCAGATATCAGTTCGTACTCCTCTTCTTCATCTCAAGGTCCTTCGTAGAAGTGCAATGCCAATTCGTAGTCCTCTCCTTTAGTGGCATTGCAACCTCCTCTTCTTGTCACAGTCCTTCATCTCTTTCATTAGTCAAATGTTTTCCCACCCCTTAGGAAGCCACCTTCTTGCTTACTTTCCCTATTACCATAAAGCATATCAGTTTATCCCCATCCATTATGCTCGCAATATTTATTGTGACATATTCCCGGTATCTGCGCACAAACAATTACTCGTTCAACTCCATTTGCAAAATCTCCTTTTCACACACCAACATATTAATCCACAGTTTCAAATATTTCATATATCGACCTCGTGGTCCTTGGAAAATTACCCTTTATGATTCATTATATGACCTAATCCTGGCGACTGCAATTTCTGTGATATATCTTCCCAAAATACTATTTACCTAGATGTTAACATCAGCTGGGAATCCATTCGGTTGGTTTACCTAGTGGTCTACACACTCACCTTGTAGACTCTTCTTTTGATATTCTTTTAAATTCATAAGGACTTCCCTCATCTGATGCTCTCTAGTTTTGGTCTCTCTCATTTTTTCTCTAAATGCTTGATTCGTAGATATCTTGGATCAATAGTATGATTTCCTTCGAATGATAAACCCACACACACCTTGGGTTGGTGGTTTTATAATATTTTATTCTTTTACAATTCTTGGATCAATCATCAACTGACCCTAAACTGTCTTCCAAGAGGCTATCGTTCTATTTAATGCATTAAGTTCCATCAAAAAATAGGCATTATCGACTCAAAATACAATCATTCTTTATCACTTAAAGAAAGATTTTATTCTAACTAGCGCTTTTCAAAAAATAAGTTGAACTCTGCTTTCTGACTTTCTTTATTCTTCTTCTATTGCAACTCCTTCCATCATGAATTTTCCTTATATTGTGACCAGAATGTTCATATTTTCGATCATTATTCTAGGTGTTTGTTCTCTTCGTTTCCTAGGGCCAACACATTCATATCTACTCCAACATAATTGAATTTAGTCCAAGAAATCCAATAGTCAATAGGAGAGGCAAAACAAATCCAAATAGATCAGGTATGGGAGAGTGAATCTAATCAAGTTGTCAAGAACATAGAAGAGGACACTCCATCATATTTTGTAAAAGAAAACAATCTCAATATAGAATAAATAGAAAATGATGTAAGTGAAAATAATGAACTCATTTCCCACTTTGTAAATGAGAAAGAAGAACCGGAAGAAACAGTAGATAAGTTAAATCAAGAATTATTGAAAGGAAGTAGATAAATATTGTGTGGAAACATAGAAGAATAATTCATCCAATGTTGGGAACAATTTCAGTTAATACATGATGAACTAGAATGAAAGAGACAGAAGAAGAGAGAATTTGGAAATCGATTGGACCACTAGCCCTTCCTTGGTCACTCCATTAGAAAGAGTAGGGGAAGGACCATAATCCCTTTCTTGATTTTTTGAATTATTTTGGCTGATGGTAACTGTGACATCAAGATTATTGATCTTTGAACCTAACCAAAGTGTAAGAGTCAACCTCGTAGGATGGTCTAAAATGGAAATTGAGATATTCCATACTTGTTTATAAAGGTGGTACGTTTCTTTTCTCACTTACAAAAAATGATTATATCAATTACATTATCAGAATATACTAGGTGGTATAAACAACCAATTCAAATACACATTTCAGATGCCTGTTATCCTTGTAATTTTGTTCTTTTGTTTTGAAATAAGGACCTATTTTCTATCGATGAAAATTCTCTTGATTTATTGAAAGCGCCAACTAGACATTAGAGGAAATTTGGGGTCTAAAATGGGCCTTATAAGAAAACGTGCCAACAATAATTTCTTATGAGTTTGAATTCAAGAACCAATAGAATTTGAATTTCAATAAAATGAGTCAACCATAATGGTTGAATTGACATATTTGTCATAAAAAAAAATACTTTTTTGTTTGGATTTTCGACATATCTCCCTGTGTTTTTACTCAAATTTCGATCGAGAGAGCTCGCTAGATGTGGAATTTGATTCTGCATCCAATGAGTACCCACATTGCATACTTTTGAGATACCCCTCTACCCCAAAAACAAGAAATGCCTAAAAAACATGATGATGATGTCATCATCACATTTTTCCAGGTAATTCCTTTTTTGGTGTAGTAGGGTCCATCAAAAGTATGTAGTATGGGTACTCGTTGGATGCAGAATCAAATTATGCATCCAATGAGCTCTCCTAATCAAAATTTGAGTAGAAACAAAGGGAGATATGTCAAAAATACTAACACAAAAAGTAGTTTTTTTCTTTCTTCCTCCAAAATTAATAAATATTATTTTATTATTTTAACTATTATTTTATTATTTTCCTTAGGAGTCCCATTTAATACCTCAAAATTCCTCTAATGAAACTTTGCACCATTTTTATAGCACTAATATAAATTTGTTGGGTATTGGGACTGGGATAGAGATGTGATGTTAATATGACATATGTTCCTTTATCTATGTTCATGGTTGAATAGTAATTGATGGATTATATTATTGTTTGACTATATAAATGTATTGGATTCTATTTCCAAGCATAAACAAAGAATGAATTGCAATTTTTTTGAAATACTTATTTCTTGATTTACTAGGACCAAAATTGTTCAGATGTTGCAATAATCGTAGAACTAAATTGATTTATTATCTCAGTTTCCATTGATAATTAAAACATATTACAAATTGTTTTCCTCATATGGTAATAGAGTAATTTGGAGATAAATTACATCTCAGGTCCAGAGAAACATGATTCCTATATTTCTTCAAATATAGAAAGATTGCCTCATTTATCATCACATACATTCAATTCCCAGTTGTTGTCGATATAATTTAATTGCCAAAACTCCGTTTTCATTTATTTTTACATTTTTTTCCTTTGCATATTATCATAATTTACAACCTCTTTTTATACTATCCACATCAATGATATTATCTTTTTCTCGTCCTACTATCAATTCTTTAGTTTTTTTCCCGACGTGCATATCCTCTATTGGTTTTCCACCATTGAACTAAAACCAAGTGTGTCTCCATATCATCCATGTCTTTGTATACATCACCTAATGCCTTCCATAACCATATTGGCTTATTGTCACTTAGTTGTACAATGATAATATGACCTTCATTCACATATTTTCTCGAATCAAATTCTTTTGTAGGCCTATTGCAAGAAGGATCCACGTATATTTCATCATTAGTAGCAACCCTTTGATCCAAGTAATTCTCCACGAGATAACATTGTAGTTGAATAGAATTGTTGGTGTTTGAATCTTGCCTTTATTTTTTTCCAAAAGAAACCTCTTGTCCTTAACTTATTAACTAACGACACATCTAAATCCCCCAAAACATTGTTCTTGTATGTTATCTTCAAAATCTAGAATTCTTCCCCTCCATATTGCATTGCTTCACTAAAATGAGAAATATATGACTTTATTTTTTTATTCAAATATTCAATCTTTTTCATTGTTTTGAATGGTGACAATGTAGGTTCCCAATTAGGTGATATCGAATTGCCATCGACCCCATTTTTTAAAATATTTATGCAATGGGACCAATTCATCTCTAATAGTTTCCTTATCTTCCATTACAAGGGTTCCATCAACCATACTTGATTTGAAGTATTTGGGGGATTTGATTCTGCACAATCTTCTAACTTCCATCCAATAAGTGTGTTTCCATAAATGCCTTAAAGTCAAAAACTTCCTTAATCGGGTATGGAATCAAATTACAAACATCTTGGATGGTTCTATATTTATCCATGATGTGTGGTAGTGATATTATATATTGTCTCTTGAATTGATCCGACAACATTTTGTATGTTCCATTTTTATCTTCATGAGTGATACCAGCTGGAAGGAAGATTACATATACAGTTCTAAAAATACTATTTTCTATGAGCATGGATAAAAAGGAAAAGAGGTAACGATTCTTGTTCTCAGCTCTATGATTTTTTATCTGCAAGAATAGAACCGGTCGAAGTTTGTTCAAGGATGCACTTGGAATTGATAAACCTTGCATGGACACACTTTTATATTATTGGAAATTTCCATAGCATTCATTTTGTAGAATTTCAACATGAAATGTATGCATTGAAGATCCTTTCTCATATAAGAAATGCCCAAATTCACCAACAATCAGGCCCTCTAACATTTTCATGAATAAAGATAAGGATGGTACAGTGTAGCTTGAACCACCATCTAGATAAGGGATCCCAAAGTGACAGAAACCCCCATACATGTTCTCATGTGTAAGCATGCCAATTAGATGAACTAGGAGATTACTGGAAGCGCTAACCGACTTTGTCTTCATTTCCATCCTCGAGACAACTTCATGTTGTCTACCTTGTAATGGAAAATGCTCAAGAATTTTCTTAGGTTGCACTATGATTCCAATCGATGTGCATAATACATTGTGTGACAGTTGGTAATGTAATCATTATGAAATTTGTGGAGTTGGTACCAATATTTTCTTATCGTTGGGTTTGTGGTGCCTATGATTTTTTGTAAAATTTCACAATACTCATCACACTATTCAATGTAGAGGTTCTTTGAGATTGTTACATCTTAGAAATGACCATGTCATAGATTGTTGAAGATGGAATTTGACTTTGGAGGAAACATAAGCTTGGTAAGGTCATCATTTCACTTCCAAAGAACTGTTTTCTATGTGTAATTTATAGGTAAATATATGAGAGGCATCCCCATTCCATATGGATGCACTGATCATGTCTGGTGGGGAGATACATCTGAATTTTTGTTAACCGTCTTTCTTAGACTAACTATTGTTGTTAATGTATTAATCCTTGTCTTGGTAACCTTCTATTTCCATTTAGTGACCTTCTGCAACCATTTATAAATGTCCTCTTCTATTGAAATAAGGTTTCTCTTGGTATATAAAACGATAAATACCATGCATTTTTGCAAACCTCAATGCCATCAAATTTCATGTAAATCAAGACCCTTTGTCACTCCTATTTATAATTGCATTTGATTTCAATGAATTGAGTGAAAATTCCCTTATTTCATTCTCTCCCTTCTTGCATTCTCACTTCCTTCTTTCATATTCACTTCGACCTCCAATATATTTTATTTTAACTTGACATCTAATCTAGCACCACTAAGATGCACCAACTAGTCAATAGGACACCTTATCAAACAACCTTCTGCTAAACTGAAGTGGTTGCAATGTTTTGCAAATATTTTATAGATATTAATACCAAAATGAATACTGTCTAACCTGCATAATTGTACCATTTCTTCTGCAAGAACATTTGTAATAGTCCCCTCATAAATATACTTATTCTCAAACGAGAATAGATGAGTTAGCTTCATCGATAATCCTTTAAAATTCAAGTTATTATCTTCAATGTTGGAAGAGGATGATCGGTTTCATTGGTGTATACCTTCAACTTGCAATAAACTTCTTGTTTTTGGTATACCAATTTATCTATTGGAAAAGATATTATATTTATGGGTTGATCTAAGAAGGAGAACTTGTTACAACCTGATATAACTCATTCCATGATTACACCAAAATTATGTAATCATGACATCTCTCCTTTAATATTGTGGTCCTTGAGAAACGCTAGAGAACATTTGATATAAAATCCAAGGCTATGTGTTCCTTTTTATTTGAAGATATATGCCCCAGTATGACATGGTGTGCAAGGAATTTGCTCCTTTCTTTGGGACCAATATTCACATAATGATCTTGCTCTTGATTATATTCCCACTTTGACAGAGAACCTTCCCCTAAAGTTGTTTCATAATCTGAAGCACTGTTATGATACCCAACACTGTCATTATTGGAATGATTACTCATTGATACATTCACCAAACCGTGATATGTTTGAGGTACCAAGAATTCACCATTCTTAAACATTTGCACTCTGAGCCAAGAAACAAAGTACATTCCACAACAAGTTCCTTCCAATGTCTTTAGTTCTTCGTTACGATAGGATAATGGAACCTATCCATTTAGAACATTGAAAACAAGGCAGACAAATCTAATTTTCTTACAATGTCCCACCTTCCTACTTTGGTTGAAATTTCCTTTTGCAACCTTTGAATTTATCCAAAATAAGTCTATGTATTCTCCACCCACTAATATTGGAGACGTCATTATAGACCATCTACAATTCACATAATTCATTATTTGGAATATATATTTCAACATTGAAAATATTGTGTTTAAACATAAAAAATATCTTGCATTGATGCATATATTTAGTAACCAAATGAAGTGAGCCAAAAATAATAAAAAATGGATGTCCTCACTGCATAAATCATAATCCAACACGTGGTATGAGTTTTATTATGTATTACAAAAACTATAAATGTCGAAACCATGGGATAGGTCTAAGAAAATATATAGGATGCGTCTAACTGCATGACCATTTAACCAAATATGGAAAGGAAATAAGTTGAAATTTAGAACTCAAATTATGGCGACACAATCAAGGGCCATCCAAAAATTCTTCTAGTTAGACAACTCAAAATATATATATGGAGACCATGAGAAAATATATATGTATATTGCATCTTACTCCAAATGTGAATATGAACTTTGCGTGTATGGGTTAGATATACATCATTACTAATGTCTCCTATCGCATTAACACATTCCAAAACTACTTGTAAACACATGCCAAAAACACCTTAATGGACTAGTTAAATTAATTGTATTTTCTGACTAGATTTTTTGCAATTAATCCTAATCGGGTTTGGTCATGATAGAGTTGTACTTCATCAAATTTTAATCATATCACAATTACAACACAGAGGATTTGAATTCTTGTTCTCTACTCTAGCACTAATATTGTAGGTTATTTCTATGATTCAGTTTCAGGTTTATCTCGGTTATTATATGCTTCGTTTAGTTTTGTCTTGATTTTTTGTAATGAAGGCATATCATTTTATTCTATCCTACATTGTAGGATTACCTTCATATGCCATGGATAGGAGAACTAAACTGAAATTCATAGGTGAACATGAGTTAAAACTAAAAGACTTGAAATTTGGCATTTCTCAGACACTAATGCATGGGTTTTCAACATGCTCTATCTAGATTGCGATATAATTTATATAATTTTTGACAATGATGGCTTCTCAGAGT
Source organism: Pseudotsuga menziesii (assembly GCA_001517045.1). Lineage (NCBI taxonomy): Eukaryota > Viridiplantae > Streptophyta > Pinopsida > Pinales > Pinaceae > Pseudotsuga > Pseudotsuga menziesii. Next base: position 1,126,985 of record LPNX010286211.1, on the reverse strand, counting down.
TCAAGGATAAAGTATTCATTTACCATAACATCAGTTGGTTCCAATCACATGCCATTATTGCATGCCTAGTTGTTATTCCTTACACATACCCGGTCAAATGGATGATTCATTATGTTAACATCCAAACCAGTACCTTCAAGGAGTTTAACGGGACTATTTATGCTTCGTTCAAGACAAATACATTCGCCAGAATTTATGGATTGAAGACCTCATAACAACTCTTGAAGTAGGAATTCATCAAATCATTCGGGGAGAAACATGAACGAGATGTCCTTGTTAGGACATGGATGCCTGACCCCGACATCTGTGTACTCGAACCTACCAGGTTGCTCCAAAATTTTCTTCTTAAGGAACCTTATAAGTTGCTCACAATAATGATTTGCATATTCTATGGTATTGACAATTTCTCCTATTTTAAAATTGAATGGAGTCCCTTGGCTCATAATATTGAAACTATGAGAAATTATTCAATTGTGCACAAATGTTTTCGGTAACACTCAATTATGTGCTTTCTCACACACAAAAGACTCCATCTACCAAGAAGAACAAATTTTACTTCTCGGCATACCTAGTAGATATTATGTGTGCCTTATTTTCTTATTCCTATATGGACTGGAATTGGACTATGGAGAAACCCCCTATTCACATTCATTGTTCAATTATGTGGGAAGATAACTATAAACCCTATATCTATGATATCTATGATAACTAGTTCGGTGATGTTTAAGTTTATACTTTTTAAAAAGAATTATCAAATGAACTTAGGAGAGGCCAAACATTTTGTGGAACCTATGGGCGATTTGTACACATTGTACTTTTTTACCTATCTTAGGATATGGGGAAGCAAATCAATACACATATTACCTAGGGTTTTCCCTAACAGATTGGTCCTAAAAGAGGTATATTATTATATTGTTCTTGATGGAGATTATGCACAGTGAAATTCCATCAAAACGAAGGCATGGAAAAAATTCCCCTTGTACATTGGACATCTGGTTCTCCAAAAATCACCTCATCGTTTCATACTAGGAAATGCACCAAGTTGAAGTTAGGGTTTGCAGGGAAAATGATGCATGACCCTAAGGGGTATATAGCAGAGCATTTTTTTTAGTTACACTTAAAGATCTCTTATTAGCATGAGGAATATCCATATGACTCCCTATACAATGGTGCATTAAGTTTTCAAGAAGTTTTGAGCAAGGTAGTTGATTTAGAACAAAGAGTTTTTATTCATGGATCCCAAAAAGAAAAAAAGATTGGATCAGTGATAGAGGAAAGAAATGAGTTCTTCAACGAACAACAATAAGTTCCCATGGAGGCAATGGAAACATACAATAGAGATATAGTGGCCAGTCCACCCTCACCTAAATATGCAATAAAGAAACAATTCAAAAATAATCAAGGAAAACAACCTATATCTGCTACTGAACCTTCTACTCCAATTTAGAACCTCAAAACCTTGATCCAACATAATCAAACTCTCCAACGTAAGTATGCCTCCTCTACTCAGTATGTTCCATCTTGTCACAACATTGCTCAATCTATCCATACAATTACTTCTTTTCTTGTGTCGGTACCTCTAGTTTCTATCAAAACTGAACATAAAACAAAACCAATTGTGAACCCTTCCTCCCAACCGTCTACATATAATTTTGTTGATTTGGAAAAAGAACAACCTTTACAAGTAGCTCATCCAACTCCATTAGTATAGGAATATGTTCGTTCATCTTCTCTGGAAAACAATGAAACTGTTAATGGTACATCAACTATTCCTAAACATTTTTCTTCTCTAGATAGTAACATGTTAGAATCCCATTATGTTGAAGACCCCATTCCCCACTACATTCATAATTTACCACAACACTCATGTCCTCACACTAATCCTTTACATTCAATTAGACAACCTATGAATACATCCACTCAACCAACTACTGAGAATGTGTTAGACTCTCTAGTTGTTCCTAAAGTCTCACGCCAACCTCCAAATATTATACATGATACACAACTGGTTAAATTTTTCACTTCTTTTATCTTTTCATGTATGAATGAAGCCATCTCCTACAAATCCTACTAAGCCCTCATAAAAAACGTTTCCTATGAATACCAATACCCAAGGCATTACAACAATGCCTTAGGATTTGTGCCAATTATAAGCCACCACTATCAGCACACCTTTACCAATTTCAAATCCTATAGAAATTTTGACTTCCACAGCTGAGGATTTAGATTATTTTGGTGAAGATGTTGTTATTGTACTTGGGGATTACTATTTTGGTAAAAGGAAAAATATTTTTCTTAGAAAAGGTTCTAAGAGAAATAGAGAAGGAGAAGGTTTGGATGGGATGATGTCAAATCAAGTCATATGGATACTAAATACTGATGATCCATAGAGGGAAGCCATATAGACTCGAGATTTATGGGATCCTAATTTGGTGGGGAAAATTATGACTCTGTATCCACCTTGACCAATTTTCTTGATGAAGAAAAACATAAAAATTTTCTGTTATAAGTAGACAAGGATACTATCTAGGATATATTCACTAAGCAAATTGAAGAGCTTAAATCCCAACATCAGTTGGAGTTTCATAGTCTATAGGACCAACTTCATCAGCATTCACAACAAAAGACAACAACAGAAGGTAAAGTGATTGAGCAAGATTCAAATCTTATAGATATCATGTTGCATAGGCACCAATGTAAGGATGAGGATGTTGCTTCATCACTTTTCAAACTGATAGTGCAGGAATTCATAGATGAAGCCATTTCTACCACTGAAAGATTGAGAAAAACACATACCCTATATTTCAAAGGTTTGAATAAATTTCAATATTATTTCAATTCTTTTGAGAATTTTTATGACCTTCTAGCATATCATCTAGACAAAATAAAGAAACATTATTCATCATATGGAGAACTATGTGAATGGAAAGATCACATTGTTTCTCTTAAAAAGATTCCTCAGCTAGATTTGTTGAAGGTGATGAGAACTTGGGTATCAATCAAGTCATGGGAATCCATTTACAAGGAATTCTCCATTTTTATCGAAAAATTTCAAAATAGTTGTGGGAGACAATGAATGTTGACTAATGGCCAAATGGAGACCCTAGGAATGTCGGCTTTTACTAAGTTTCCATAATTAGTGCCAGCCAAGCTAAGGATCGCTGAGGTGACCTACCAGTGAGGCCAGTCAAAAGAATCAATCCGAGACACCGCTCAGCTTGATATTTATGCATTTCAATAATTCATTTCAACTCCTATTCATTTAAAATGGACTTTGCAAGGATTCTTGTATAGCTGGTCAAAGATATGAAGCAAGGAGGTTATATCCTACTTATGCAAAGCACAGATTCAACTGGAGCATGTTATTTATAACAATGTAACATAGATGTGGGAAGTATATGCACATTGTAAGGACTATCTCACTAATCTGAGTGAGGGTAGTTAGAAAAATTATTAGATGTAGGAGATTTGTGGTTGTTTGTTGATCTACTTTATCCACTTAGTTTTATTTATTTTGCATTGATAAGAAGGAAAATATGGGACATTGTGTCGAAATGCTAGTTGAATTTGTTTACGCTAGAATTTGTAGAATTGTATGTCATTTTGAGGCAAGTTATGTAATTATTTACAAACTCATTAATAAAAGGTGGAGTTTCTCCTGCATATGGTTTTCAGCATAATGTGAGATTACGTTTTCTTAACCTATGTGTGTTTCCTTTGAATTATATCTTTGGATAATATATTTGTGATGTTTATTATTGCAAAGGTTAAGCAATCATATTGAATTCCTTTATTATGATGAACTTCTGTGCCATAATTATTTGAATTTGTTCATGCATTGTTGTTATGACAAGTTTCCTTTCTCGTTTATTGGAATTTTGTAACTTTGATTTTATAATAGGGTGTTCTGCAAATTATGTTTCTAACCCTTTTGAATATTTATCTCTCCATATGAACATCGTCTAAGAAATTTCTTTAGGGTGTCAACATGTTCCCACTCCTATAAAGAATCCAAGGAATTTCCTATGTTACTCATTCAACCTAAAAAAGTGAGGGAAAGGACTACCCATTCTATTGACAAGGATCCGTCGATAGGGGTTCACTCTCTGTTAACACCTTTAACTCATCGATCTCCTCGAGCACTGCCCTGGACAAGTTTTACCATGTCCAACAACACCTGTGGATCAGATGAGGTCTCACCTGAGATGTTCAAGGGAGAACTTTCAGAACCACGTTTCCGTAGTAAGAAGGAGGATTTAAGCATCTACTATTCACCTATCGCATCATTACTTCACAGATCCAAGCATTGGTTCAACTATTCTAAATTCATATCATCACACATCATATCACATTAACATATCCAGATTGCAGTAGGAGAATCAATGTATAAACGGATCTACTAGCATCACATGATTTAAAACATAAAAGAATCGCATCATTCAGAAATAAACATTGAACTATGGCATTAATCCATTCATATCATATCGTAGGAAAAACGGGAAAATAGAAAGAAGTGAAAAAAAAAGTGTCTCCATCAAATATCCATCATGTCATATTAATTTTGCATCAAAACTGCAGGTTCTCAAAACAACTCCATAATTCATATCTTTTATCAAATATCGATCAAAGGATAAAAGACCATAAGATTCCAAAAAAAAAATTCACATTTACAATCCTAGATCTATTTATAGGATTGCACCTTTACATCTTGGTCCACTTAGATCAACTTCCTAACTACTTAGACAAAAAATACAAAATAATGACCAAGATTTACAAAATATGACCAAAATCTACAAATTGTGACTAATCTTCCTTGCATGCCATATTCTTCCTTGCGCACCAACTTTGACCTTGTACATCACCCTCGGTGTTGTGCAACTAATTATTCTTAAAAGTGCCTGCCAATAGGCCCCCAACACAATCTTGTGGCTTTCCCTCAAGCCACCACAATTGGAGATAGTTTAGTCATCGATCTTAACCTTGAAGTTCTCATACTGTTTGGTGACTTCTTTGACCTACTCCTTCACTTTATCGTTTATTTCCATGCATTCAGTCACTTCCCGCTCTAGTGGATTCTCAGCAATATTTGCGGGTGACATCTCTTTGGCCATTTTGAATTGCCTGAAGTGTAGTGATTGCTTTTAGTGAGAGTTACGCACCAATGTCTTAGAATTCTTCCAAATGTGTTGTGCACCTCTGTTGATGCTCCCTTACCTTTGTGACTCACTGCTGCAATTCCTTCAGTTCTTCTTCTTTTGTGACCTGCACAACTAGAGGCATCATTATAAGCAATGTCATCAATGTAGCTTGTTGTCCCTCTGCTTCCTGCAACTACTTGTTGAGCTGCTTTAGTTGCTCATCTTGAACTACACTTCCCCAAAATTGTGTAGTCGCATCCATGACATGTTTTTCCTCTTTCTCCATCTCTTCAAACTTTGTCATCGAGTCTTGAATAGCTCTCTTATGCTATGGAGACTTCTCTAGAGGTGTGCATGGGTCCACTAGAGCATGAAAATCCTCAATTCCATGCTTGAATGTCGTGATGACTTTGCGAAGCTTCTGTGCTTTTCTTTCGGCATCCATGTCAACAATGATCTCTGGAACTTCCTTACATGCAACCAAGACTTCCTTCTTTAACTACACTCTATCATCCCACAACTATGCCTTTTCCACTCTTAACCTATCGTGTTCCTTATTCAATTCTTCAATCTCTTTCTTTGTTGTTGCTTCATGTTCTTGCATTTTAATAAGATGATCGCCAATGATATGCTCTCAATCAATGAGTTCTTAAGCAACCAATTGTTGTAGTCACACCAATTTGTGCGTTGGAAACTAATTGATGTCTAGTGCAATGCTTCCAAACTGCTGGAACGTCATGTCAATATCCTCACTAGGTGTTTATATTTATTTTGGTGTAATGGGAACCATTTTGGCCCACTTTCTTGTACTAATCTCTACTACCCTAAACGCCAGATTTGCTTATGGTACTCTTCCCAAAATTGCGTTAACTAAAGAATTCAATCTAGTTGTTACCTCATTGAAGCCTTCAGTGGTTTGTTCCTTCAACTATGCTTCTCTTTCACTTCTCTCCATTGTAATGGACATCACAATGCGGTCTACCTATGCATCTTCCATTGGTGTTGTGTTGTTGGCTTCTCCCTCTTCGTGCCTTCACTTCATTCTAGTTTCCTTGTAGAGTCTTTCTTCCTATGAATCTGTCAGGGTCCTTGATGATTCCTCTCTTGACTCCTGGTCATTGTCCCACATCGATGCTTGATCTACTGGTGTGTCTGCTAGAGGACCTGCCTCATCATCTAATATCTCCTCAGGACTGAAGATTACTTTCGAGTCCAAAATCCATTTGGAAACTATTGCATACATCTCTTCCTTCGTTAGCTTGTATTTTGTCGCTAACCATTGTTTATGAGGATCCTGTCACGCTTGTACATGGATAGCATGAGGACCAATTGAGAATCAAACGACTCGCTGATACTTCGCCACTATTTCCTCTGTGAGTTGTGAAACCTTTAAGACTGCAACCTGCAATGGGTCCCAATACAATCAAAACTATATGGCGTAGTCCTTTGGCTTGTCTTCTTGACTGAAGTGTCAGAGGTTCTAGTACCTCGCACCCTTAAAAACTTGGGAAACTATGAATTCCATCCCTTGGTAGTACTTTGGATCAATCAATGCAACTAATGCAATCAATATGAGCAACCAACTTTACGTGAATGTGTGTTTTCCCACATGCATAATCATAGCATCCTTTGTCAACTAGTTCAATAGAAAGTGTGACTAGTTCATTTGAACACATGTAGCGCACTACTCAGCGCAGGAAACCACCCCTGAGGTGCACTTGTTCAACATATTCTTCTGCACTATCTTGTTGGAAAGAATCCTAACTACAATACGCATAGCCTTCCCATTAATGTTGTCCACAACGTATGCATGTGTGTCATGCTCTAAGTTGTACTTCTGCTTAAGCTTGGTGGCCAATCGCTTGTCGTTGTCTTTTCCGTGGAAGTACTACGACAGGTTGGGCCTCTGATTGGGAAAATCTGTAATCTATGAAATCAAATCTACAGTGACTGGAACCAGCTAGTCTAGCCACAGGTATCCTCCATGGAAGCATGCCAACAATTTCTTGGCGCATGCATTCACCTATGTTAGTCACCCAAAATGGGGCATGTGAATCAGGCCTAAAATCCCCTACTTTTCCAATCCCAACACCCACTCCTGTGTGGTGCCCATTGTGGCATCACTCTCTAGTACCGTCCTTTCCTCAAATGGATCTATAGTATAGTCAGTAAATGCCAAAAGGTCATGGTCTTCATATTTCATTTTAACTAAACAGGGCGCAATATTGAATGTACACTTCATTCCTTTCGAAATCGCAGCCATCTTGATAGGATATTTTTTATTCTTCATGAGCCTCCTTTCATTGGCACCGGGTTTGCGTGGGGTAAAAAACCCAAGGATGTCCACCATGGTTGCTCCTTCCCTTTCTGTAGATTCCTCAGCTACCTCTATATCTACTTTTGTCAAACTCCTTGTGTTTCTCTTCTTCTGTTGTGGATACTTGCACCAATTGGCCCCTCTCTTCTTCCTTATAACTAGAAACAAGTTCATCGCCATACTTGCTACTTATTCCTCAATTCAGACATCGATGGTGGGTGAATCCCCAACACTCCCATTCAAAATTTCTTGTGGCGCTACCCACTACATTAGTCACAAGTACTTTGTAACATAATATAACTCAACCTGCAACTCATTGAGAACTCTACAACGAAACTCTGCGACTCATTCTCTGCAATTCACTCTTTGCAACTCAATTCTTCACAATGGTGATTTCCAACCGCAATCTACCAACTCTTATAGAATAAGATCGACCATGTGAAAGATATGCCAATCACTTTGATCAAATATGCCCTCATCATCCCAATCCACCATTGATCCTCCTGATGTAATGGTTGGATCTGCCATTAATGTGTGTCTCATCCAAGAGAGTCACCAGATAACTGGTTTAACTACTGCATTTACTTCTAATTTGTCTTTATTGCATCCCTCTAGACATCATGAAATGGTTCCCTAACTGCAACCTTGACACATATTCTTACACAACCACTTTATCTGAGTGCACTAGCCTCTTAACTACCACCTCATGCAAAAAAAAAAAAAAAATGTTTTTCATCCTCGGCAATGCCTTAAAGATCGCATAGCACCAGGCCCATCCTCTAGGGATTCATCTGGATGTCATTCACCAACTTAGCCACCATCACACCATCCAACTGTTGTAGTTGTACTGCACCTCCCTCAGTAATGAAATTGATAACATAAGGACCCAACCAATGCATTTGCAAGTTACCTGGATGTTTGGTGAACTTATTGACATATAACAACACCCGATATCCATGTTGAAAGTGTTTCTTCTTGATGTGGCAGTCGTGCATGCTTTCTTTCGATCCTTCTCAATGCACTGATGAAATATTGTGAGAAAGTAGTCTTCCTCGACTTGCACCAACTGTGCTAGGCATTCTTCTAATGCTCCTTCTTCATCCATCTGTGTCGTCGCTGTAATGCGCAAACTTTGAACAATGTGCTCCATTGGCATAATTGCCTCCTGTCCATACACCAACTTGAACATTTTCTGCACTATCAATATTTTTCATGCAGTACAATACACCCATGATACTACTGTTCAAATCCCATTCATCATAGTTTGTGTTGCAAATCCTCACGAGTGCATGTTCCAACACTTTATTAAATTCTTCAACTGTCCCATTTTCTTGCGAATGATAAGGGGTACTCTTTTTCTGTTGTATCTGGAATTCTTTTGCCAGCGCACTAATGGTGTGATTGATGAAGTGACTCCCCTGATCATTCATTAACATATTTGGACAACCAAAATGAGTAACACCATTGTCAAATAGAAAGCTTGTTGTCATCACAATTGTGCAATCAACAACTAGTGTGCCTTCTGCCCATCTTGTCAAATATTTCGTTAGCATAATGATGTATTGTGTACTGGGTCTCTTTCTGGGTGGTTTGATTGGTCCAACAAATTCCACTGCCCATTTTTTAAATGGATAAAGTGTCACCTGCGGTACTAATGGCATCTCATCCCTGCTTGATGGTTTCTCAATTGTTTGACAAACATCGCAAGTTAGCCGGAATATTTCACCTCCTGCGGATAGCAAGGTGTTTCGCTAGTCTGAATGGTTTAGATCCAGAACAAATATATCACAGAGGATAATAAATCTCCCTAGACGTTGTAGATATCTAGAATACAAGGCTTTGATAGTCCACCTTTGTACCTGCAATCGAGCTCAACACGAAACAAATCAAAGCAACCAGAATATGATCTACTAATCTATGCTAGTGACTAAGGAATCTAGCAATATATATATGAAATCAAACATCAACAATATATACGGGACAAAAAATCAACTTGCATTAGAAATGTGAAGAAGTTTACAACCAATCCTTAGTGTTGACATGCTTGTCCATAAAACCAGCTCTTCATCCCCAAAAGCTCTGACTCTAGCTCTCTATGCTCTCTCCAAATGATCTTGGGCCAAGAATCAATCCAACAGCATAACAATACCTTCAATGTTCTCCCCTCAACCATGGCTATGAGCTCATGCTTATAGGGCTTTAAAGGATAGAGATGGTTTAGAAATTAGTGGGTGAGGTGGCCTCTAAGATCCTAAGATGAGGGATCTCGAGCTCAACCAACCCACAATAGTAGGGATAAGGGATATCTCGAGGCTTATCGTCTAGAAGCCTCGAGAAGCTTCTCTTTTTCCCTCTTTACCCAGGGTACCGCAATTCTCCTTTTATGATAGAGTGGTTCTAGTAATAACCATTTATGGACCAAGGGAAATGGGTGGTGGCACCGCTTGTCGACAACTAATGAAAGGTGGTGCGAGTAGGGGTACCACTCCTGGATAAAGGGGCATGCACAGTGCTGGGAATTTGTATGACAAACTGATAAAAAAACATTTATTTTTCACTCTAGAAGATGGGATTCCGAGCAAGTAGGTATGTCAAAGGTCTTATCACATGATGGTGATAGGATTTTGGTATAACTGAATTCTCCCCAAAGCATGAATCTTAGAGTGATACGATAAATGAGAGATTTGAGAACAAGTTGTTTCCAGGAGATGAAAAGTATGCAGTCAAGTAGGCATCTGTAGTACATCAGTATGTTGACTCATAGACACAAGTAACCAAACTCATAGTTGCAGACCAATACAAGGCAGATCCATGAGTGGAATAAACAAGCATGGCTACTAGAATACAGCGTATATCCATGTGATAGAGGACTCAAACTTGCACATATCTACCAGACATACAATGTAGATCTATGTCATATAGACACAAATTTGAGCATAGCCATGACCATACAAATGTGGATCCATGCTAGATATACAAAACTCCATCACAACCTAGGGAAAAAGCAATGAGCGCTTTTTAAACAAATTCCCAAGGTCTTCGTCTTGTCTTCCACAAAGTAATATTGTATCCATGTGATTACAATGATCTAAAGTCGAACATGGTATAAACCACTTAATTACTAGCCAATGATGTGAACTGTTAACAAGTGCGAGGGAGATCACCATTAATGTGCATGATTCCCAAGGTACCCTAGTACAATCTACTGAGTGTGAATAGATGTCCTGATGTCGAACACCCAGTCGATTCTATCGATCAAAGGTCAATGATGTGAACCTATGTTGAGAGCAACAGAATCTATCATTAAGGCATACATATCCCAAGGTACTAAACATTGTTTCTAAGACTATTTCCCGGATGATGAGCTGATGTAGACAGGAATAGTCTCGTCGAAGGAGGGCCATGATGAGTCCCACATCGACGACATGGAACTCGGAACATAGTTTTGGAATGATGTGAATGTAGTAACCATATGACTGACTCAAAGATAATGACACAAAGAATGTGTAGACTATAGAGGTAAAAACTTCTTCAGATCACCTTTGAACATCAGGTGGCATGACAAAATGACTTGGTAGCATGACTAGATAGGACAGATACACAATGCGACAGTGGACAATGCATTCTTTTGAAAGAATCAAAGGATTGGCATGACTCATGAAAGTGGATCATCATGGAGATCAGCTGAATACCCAATTGATTGACATGTTTGTGCAGAAAAGTGCCATGTTCAAAGGTAACAACAAACAACTGCCATTATTTGCAAAATGATTCACTTCCCATTTCCCCCATCATGATTGATGAGTGCCTCTTTTCGGTTTTACGAGTTCAAAGAAGGTAACAAACACTCGGTATAGCTTGTCAAAAGACAAGTCCAGTCTCATATGTTTTACAAACCTGAGAGGGGAGTGGTTCGTTCCCAAAATGGGTTTCTCAATGTTTAATTTAACGAGTCCACTGAAAGAAGACTCGGTATCATTCATGTTTAGAGTCTGAACGAATATGGAAGAAGACTCCATGGGGGTCCTTTTTCGTATGATTTCGTTTCTAAGGCCCGAAAAAGTGTAAAATCATACCTTAGAGAACTCTTCCAGTCATGATTGGTTGGAGTGTTCCTTTCTCGTAAATAGTCCTATCCAAACTGAGAAAGAGATAACCTACCATTGGATGGACAACTCTTCAAATACTTTAATGAGCATGAGGAAGACAAGGCTGCTCAACAATCTTTTCATATTTAGAGAGCCTGAAAAGGGTTTAAAGAGAACTCCATGAGGTTTATTTTCACAATGTCACTTTTTACGAGCCTGGAAAGATTCAGAAATAGACTCGACTATATTTTCATGTTTAAGGAGTCTAAAAAAAGATGTGAAAAGAAGACTCCATGATGTTTCTTTACACAATGTCGTATTTTACGAGCTTGGAAAGAAACTTGAACTGGACTCGAAACTTTGATACTAGATTTTAACGAGCATGACAAAGTGTCGTAGTAAATGCTCGATGACCTTTTCCGTTTTATGAAAGTACGAAAAATCCATAAACAAACTTTCCAAAGCTTTAACTAAAGTCAATATGCAGACGACTCATAAACAAGTGTTAAACGCATCCAAAATCAACATTAACGGATTATGACAAGTAGATTTTGACCAGAACATGATGTAATATCAAAACTAGACTAAGTTGGACCCAAAAATGTCTATATAAGGCAAGTAAATAGTAAAAAATCAAACATTTCACTATTTACCTCTAGCAGAGAGCACTTGGAGCATTTTCTAGCCAAATCTTCCATAGCTGATACCAGGAGTTCCAACCGTCAGTTTTCAATCTTGTCAGTTGCAGGTAATAGCTAAGACCCTTATCTTTGATTTCATAGCTTCTATTTTGGGATTTGGTGGGGTTTTAGGCTTATTTGGCAAGCCCTAAAATCCAATTTGTAGGCACCGCGACTACCCCTTGTGGGATAGGCGGTATCACCCAAGAACCCTACCAAAAATATGGTGCACAGGCGGTGCCACTGCCTATCTCTAACGGGACCCAGGAGGTGCCAGCCATGGAGAAGTTAAAAAAATGATATGGGTATAATTTACTCATTCTTTTGATTTGCAATGACTCAAGAATGATATTAATACATACCATTGTTGTTTTTGGCAGGTCTAGGTTTCCAAAATATGACGAGGATGCTACTGCTGAAAGGAATATGGTTTGCGTTGTTGCACTCCAAAAATATGGGATTTTAATGTTCTTCCAGACACCAAGCATGGTGTTCCATGAGAGACTACTGGAGCACATACTGAGAATGTGGAATCCATAATAGCAATATTTCGAGGTGGGGGCACACATACTTACAGTGGAGGTAGAGGATATCTACTTCCTGACTAGCCTATCGAGACGGGGTGCCCCCATCTCACTCACAGGTTCTTGTGGTAGTGACATTACCACCAGAAAGCTCATAGATTGACACTGTGTGCCAGGTACAGGTAGATCGGGGAAGAAAATCCCCATTAGTGCAGTGATATATAGGGCTCTACAGATTTTTTTGTTGACCATGCAGAGGGTGGTAGGGATCTGGGGTGTACATCAGGCTTCCAGGGCACATATGTTGTATTCCCTAGAGGCTATGGCACCTACGGTGTTCAACTGGGTGGAAGCATTTCTTCCAATCTTCAAGGATCAGCTGACTAAATGTCGACAGAGAGAGCTGAAGTAATTCGGATTTGGCTCCATCTTAGCTTGCTTCTTCTTTGAGGGGGTCCCCTAGATGAGACCCCAGGTGACTTTCTGGAGTCTGAGAGCACATGACCCCCATATGCTGAGGTGGGTCCAGGTCATGGCTTGCACAGGAGCGGGTAGGGGCAGAGTGAAGTTCAGTGATCCATTCTTTAGATGGTTGCAGGATCAGATGCTCATGGTCGAGGACTATGCCTATGCAAGCACAGATTTTACATGTGATCTTGACCTACCACTCCCACCTAGAGGGCAGTTGGGTGACATTGGTAAGAAGCAAGAAGCCCTAACAATGGAAATTTTTTTTATGTTTTTAATGTTTTATATTTTTATGATAAGTGACGAGACATGTTTGTCTTGATGCAGATGTTGCAGCAGCGAGGCCTAGAGGAACATCTACATTAGATAGGAGAGATGGAGCTCGCTTCATGCCACAAGGTGATGATATCACCAGGGAGCTGGAGGAGAACCTAGAGAGGTTGACTCTGGACATCCCAGATGCTGACAAAGATGACCCCCCATCTAGATATCAGAGATCCATGGCGTGAGTACCAGGCCGATTCAGCAGGCTACTACGTAGGGTGGCTCGAGCAGTGATGTGCTATCATGGGCAGCATTAGTGGATAAGACATGTATACTGAAATATTATAGCTTCAGGACTTTTTGTATGATGATTTTTCCTGAAAGCCTACGTGCTTCAGATGAGGTCTCAGGACCTATTTTTGTAAAAAAAAATTGTGTGTGTGTATATATATATATATATATATATATATATATATATATATATATATATATATATATATATACAGAATTTTACATGGTGTTTATACGTTTCAAATGGATAAATGCATTTTCTATTAGTTTTAAGTGTCTTTAAATGTTTATTTACAATGTACCATGTTTGATTTAACGTCGTGAATGGACAATATGCCAATCTAGGATGTAATTAGCCAATGAATCAGCAACTACAATATGTTCCCTAGGGATATGCCTATATGTAATGGTTCCAGAATATTTTTCAAACAAATGTACCCTCCAAAAGAGGCGGAGGAACACCAGGTTCCTAATGGTGTAGACATGGTTTCAATGACAAACCACAAGCTAAGAGTCCATCAAAACTACTAGATCATGGACATCCTCGGAGGCAGCTTCAGTCAGAAGAATGATGACCACTTCATACTCTACAATGTTATTAGTAGCGGGACCTAAACGAACCACTCCTGAACTGACCAAATCATCAGCTGGGGAATAGAGAACCCAAGCAACCGAGGCTAGATTCAAGGTGTGGTGGCACGCACCATCAGCAAAGCTGTAAAAAGCAATCTGCATGACCAAAACATGGTATAAACAGATGCAGACACTAAAACTCAAAACCATCTTGAAAATAATGAAAGCACATTGAAATTCAATCAATATACATATATAGAAGATACCATCCAAGAATACCTAGGCATAGTACCTTTTCAGGTACAACCCATTGCGAGGTTGCCCCAAAGGGATTCCATCATAATCAACTAACTCATAGGCTCCTTTATCTAACACCTTGGAAATAACGAAAGGTCCATAACACATGGACTCGAACTTACCCTTCCCTAGCTTGTCATATCTTTGGTCATAAGTCAAAAATAGGTCACCCTTGTTGAAAACACGAGGCTGGATAGATTTATCGTACTGCGCCTTGACGCGTTTCTTATGTGCCTCATTATCCAAGGCAGCATCTCTTCGAGTCTCATCAAGGTATTTTAGGTACAAAAATCTCGCTTCCTATATGGAAGTGTCTGGGAGAAGTTCGATAGCAAATTGTAAAGATGGAATATGACATTGGATCAGCAAGACAGCTTCAAGTCCATAGACAAGCTGGAATGGCTTGAAACTAGTAGTTGTTTTCATGAAAGTGCGATAAGCCCAAAGAGTAGAAAAAATAACGAGATGCCAATTGGATTTATGATCTCCAACCATTCGACGAAGAATAGTTTTCAAAACCTTTTTAATGGCCTCTACCTGGCCATTAGCTTGCGGATAATACGGCGTAGATTTTTCATGGCAAAAACCTAGCTTGGAACTCAATTCCTCCATCATTTGATTATGAAAATTAGATTTGTGATCAGTGACGATGGACTGCAGAACTCCAAATCTAGCTATGATATGATTGAACAAGAAGAGAATGGCAATCTTACCATCTTCTGCATATGTAGGCATGGCCTCAGCCCATTTTGTGAAATAATCCATGGCTACGATGATGTAACCATGCCCCCCGGCTAAGGTAGGTTTACAATGCATGAAGTCAATCCCCCATTTGCAAAAGGGCCAATGGCAATGAAAGGGTGAAGCGGAGTAGGATGGGTGCACTTTTTGGGATAAAAATGTTGGCAAGGTGGGCATTTCTTAATAGCCTCATGACATTATTTGAAGACAGAAGGCCAAAAATAGCCAGCGTGAAGGATTTTTTGGGCTATAGCCATCCTAGATAAATGACCACCACATGCTCCAGAGTGGCAATCATTCAACATGTGTTCAGCCTCCTCATGAGTGAGGAATCGCTGAAGAATGGAATCGATCCCACGTCTATAAAAGGTATCATTTAAGATAAGATAGTACTTCACGTGGTGACGGATGCGGCAATGATCATCGCGAGATAGATGCGGCTGAAAGCACTGGGTCTGGTGATAAATCAGCAAATATCCATACCAAGAATGAGTAGTGATAATTAGGAACAGGAATTCATCTGGAAATGAATCACTGGGCTCAGATTCTATGGTAGCATAGGGAAGGTCACATATAAGCTCTGCAAAAACTAAGGATTTCTTTGATGTAGCCTTGGCAAACTTGAGATCGAAATCCTAAAGGATAATGATCCAATGGGAGTACTTGCCTCTGAGCACCTAACGAGTCAGAATGTAGTACATCGGGTTCTGGTCTGCCAATATGGTGGTAGTGTGAAGTAGAATGTAGTGATGAAATTTTTGCATAGCAATGACCATGGCCAAAGCTAGCTTCTCCACATGTGAATAATGGGTTTCAGAATCAATAAGATTCTTACTGGCATAATGAATCACATGCTCCTGACCATGGAGATTGTCCTGCACTAAAACCATAGCGATGGTAGTAGAGGAGGCAGAAATATACAAGAGAAAATCCTTTGAATAATTCGGGGGGTGTATCACAGGTGAACGAGTCAGAGCATTCTTAGGACTATCAAAGGCGTGTTGGGCCTAGTCATATTATAAGAATGGAGTGTTCTTCTTGAGGAGACACATATAACCGTGTGTTTTCTCAGTGAAATTGCACACGAAATGGCAAAGAAAGTTTTCCTTCCCCTACAAACTTTGGAGTTCGAGGATGTTGGTTGGGGATGGTAGATTAATGATAGCGACAATCTTCAAAGGATCAATCTAGATGCCATCTTTGGATACCACAAAGCCAAGAAGATGTCCTGTCTCAATGCAAAAAACACATTTATGTGGATTGAGCCGTATATTATAATGACGGCATCTCAGGAATATGTCTCTAAGATGACCAGGATGGTCCTCCCGTCGCTGTGAATGAGCAGGGAGGTCATCAAGGTACGGCTCAACAAAATGTTTAATGTCATGAAACGCATAGGACATCGCACACTGGAACATGGCTCCAACATTTTTCAAGCCGAAAGGTAACTTATTATATGCAAAGGCTCCCCATGGGAAAATGAATGTCGTCTTATGCTGATCGGAGGGAAATATCTCAATCTGATTATAGCCAGAGAAGCCATCCATGAATGAAAAGATGACACTTCCAACATAGTTGTCGATAATCTAATCGATGTGCAGGGTAGGAAAGTTGTCCTTGGGACAAGCTTTTTTTAAATCCCTAAAGTTGATGCAGACTCTAATGGTGCCCTTCTTTTTATTGACAGGGACAACGTTTGATACCCATTCCATCAGCGGTATAGGATAAATAAAACAAACTTTTAGAAGTTTCTCAATCTCAGCTTTAATAGCTGCAGCCTTCCTAGGATGGACTTTCCTAAGTTTATGCCTGACAGGTTTAGCTGTGGGATAAGTTTTAATCTCATGGACCACAATGGAAGGGTCAATCCCGGGCATCTCTTCATAGGAATAGGAAAAAATATCACATAATTCCTTAAAAAGTTCCTTATATGCTTCAGATTCATCTGTGGAGCAGTTCTACCCAACATGAACATGCTCAATAACATCAGGTTTGGCTGATATGTCAATTGGGTTCATCTGAGTAATGTTGCAAAGGTTTCCTTCAGAATTTGTGTCTTGCAACAATATAGGACTTTGCAGAACGTTTACAATATCAGTAGGAAACAAGGATGCAAAATCATGGCTGCCCGAACTAGTATTGGGGAGGAACATGGATCTATGATGGTGATCCTCCCAAATGGGCTCATCCATATTCATGATCTTTATAATGGACTTGTTGAAAGAAAAAAGTTGTGGAAAGATAGTCTAGAATCGGAAGAGAAGGTTCTAACCAGTACGGTAAATGGTAAGGATCCGAAGCCACTAAATGAATGTCATCAATGGGATCATAGCTTCGCACGGGCTTAACGAGGTGGACTCAACAACATTTTGGCCCTAGGGCTCAATATCAAATGAGGCAATCATATGTACTATCACGGTATCCATGCTAGGAGGAGTAGAGGGAAAAATCCCCATAAGGGATGAATCCTTCAACATACCTACCCCAATCGACTTGTAAGGAGGAGGGGACTAACCTAACATGGAGATGTTATTAGCTATGGAGGTAGTAACATCCAGTGTATAGAAATCAAGCTGGTTAAGGGTAAAAATTCTCTCGAGATGCGGGAATTGGACCGTTCAAAATACTGATGAAGCAACATCATTGATGGCATAGAACCAATTCCTTCCTAAAAGGATGTTATAATCTAAAGGGGAATCTACCACTTCTACTTGGATGGAAATAGTTTTGCCCCCCAGCTCGACCATGAGGGCTGATATGAGGCCATGGGGTTGGAAACCTCGTACATCAAAGGCTTTAAGGGTTGCAAGTGATGTAACAAGCTCGGGAGAGCCAAGAGCTTTCCAACAAGTCAAAGTTAATACCGATGTCGAAGTTCCTTCATCTAGTACCATTCGAAATACTTTCATTCCCACTACTTTCATAATGATCTAAAAAGAAGGTTTATGTGGTAATCTAGGTTTATAGTTCTCAACATTGAAGTGAATCAAGTTAGTGTTATCTGGGTCTACAGCTCCTAATGCGGTCAACAAGTTCTTGCGTTGTGTAGGGCAACTTTGGAGTACTTCTAGGGCAGACATCACACAGGGTGCCTGAGCGAGATCTTCAACCACATTATAGAATTGAGCAGCTTGGGAATTGGGATTAAAGATAGCCTTCTGAAGAGTACTCTTTGGTGGGCACAAAATCATGTCGAGAGTAGGCTTCTTGATAGACAAGGGAACATTAGATGAGGATTCTAGAGAACTAGTAGAGGGATCTTTCCTTGAAGAAGACTGATCTTCTTTCTGATCTGTGGGTTTATCATAATTCTAGCTTCGATTTTGTAGATAGATGGTATCTAAGGACATCATACGAATTTCCTTCGATGAACTAGAGTTACCCTAGTTAGACATGTGGTATACCAATTGTTGTTGAGAGGGAAAGGGATCCATAAGTACTGCAGGTGCGGGATTAGACTTCAAAAACTGGGAGATTTCGTCCCGATGAGAACACTCCTTTAAAAAGTGGTCACCACCGCACAAGAGACAAGGATATTTAGCCTTCTTTTTCATTTTCCTGTTGTCATTATTGGTTGATCATGGGGTCTCCGGTTGGTTTCTAGGTTTTTTATTTCAATTTTTACCTTCCTTTTTATTACCCAAGGTTTGAGTACTTTGAATAGAATCGACCTTGGAAAAAACCTTAGGAGTCAAAGGAGTAGCATTTTGGGTTTGCTTGGTAGGTTTCATTGTGAATGGGGACTAGATTGAACCAATAATCCCATCAACAGGTACTCCTGCTGGTGGCTTGGGAGGGTCAGTGCTGGGGCGAGGAGCTTGAGGAATCAGGTCATAAAGAGTCTCGGACTGGGAATAGACCAATTCTAGGTACTGATCCCAACTAATAGCCTGCTCTTCGGTAACGGCACCGCCCATGGCCACATCTTGGGCAATAAGAGGCAACAAGGACTTAGTGAACCAATCAGCTAACAATTGATCCGAAATAGGGGACTTAATAAGCCTTCATTGCCTTCTCCACTCATGAATATGATAAAAAATGTGAGTGGAGGTGTTCTATCACAGAGAAGTTAAAAGATCAGTGCCCATTTCATAACGAATAGGGAGCTTAAAGTGCATAAGAAATACGGTTGCCAACGAGCCAAAATCCACAAACGAATGTTGTGGAAGTTCAATATACCACTTCGTGGCCATATCGGTCAAAGTTCATTGAAAGAGTCTTAAGCAAATGGAATCATCCATGAGGGAGTTCGAGGAAGACCATAGAAGGAAATTCATAAAATGGTTCTGCGGATCTTCATCCTGCTTCCCATTGAATTTTGGAATATCCAATGGTAACTTTACTGGAATGGGAGGCCATGAGGGATTGTGTCGAATGGAGTCATTAATCAACTTGGACAAATCAGGCAAGTCCAAATTTGCTAGGAAGGTAACTGTATATTGGACTCCACACACTAGTAATATAGATATGGCATGTAATTACTAGTAGGGCCATAGGTAGACTGATAAATAGGTTGCTGTGACGAAGAACTACCAGAAAATCCACCCATGGGGGGTTGATTTCTGAAATTAGGACCGCTAGGACCACCAGGGCCTATAGGAGGAGGACCACCAGAGCCACCAGGACCGCTAGGACCACCGGGACCACCAGGACCACCAGGAGGTGGACCACCAGACCCTCCGAAATCTCTAGGAGGTGTAAAACCTCCAGAGCCACCGTAACCACTAGGTGGAGGGCCACTAGACCCTCCAGAGCCATAAGGAGAAAAGCCACCAGGTCCCCTAGGACTACTAGGACCTCTAGGACCATAAGGAGGACCGCTAGATCCTCCGAGACCATTAGGTCCTCCTACACCTCCCGTAGTATGTATAGGTATCCCTCCCATGGCTAGCATGTAATACCAGTTGGGTTGCCCCCATGGCGTAAAAGTGTTTCTAGGGTATGGAATTCCAGTAGGATTGGATGGATGATTACCGACAGGTATTTGATAAGCATATCCACTAGAAGACTGAATGGCAACAAGTTGTTCCCTCATTGGACTGACCTGAACTAGATGGGGGATTTACCAAATTAGTGTGGGTGGGAGGGACAAAAACTATAGATGTTTCTATGTTATACGTCTACTCTTGAATAGGTACAACTCTGGTATCAGATAACATAGGTCGTGCCGAGGGTTTCCCCCTGGCTTTCAAAGGTACTGAAAAAATAGGAATTGAAGGTTGGGCCCCAGATGTAAAATACCTGGGAGGATTTGGAACAGACATAACATAAGATGTGATATGGGTGGAAATTTGACCTGGGCTATGGGTTGTTAATGGATGATCTATAATCAGTTCAATGGGTCTCATAGAATCAGCTAGTGAATGATATCCCACAGGAAGGAATGTGGAATGAACTGGTGAAGAGCCTAATAGGTTATCAATCTAATTTTCTACCTCATGTGCACAGAGGATAGCAACACGGTATTACCTGCTTTCTTCTTCACTTTCAGGAGAACTTACACGGGTTCCAAATGAGGCAATGGCCTGTCCAATAGGTGTCTCCCAAAAAGGAGCATTAGGACCAGATTCTGGATGGGTATCATCAACATGACCTTCCAAGGGAGGATGGAATGATGAATATTCCTCAGAAGGCTGTTAGACCAAGGGAGGAAAGTGTGAAGAATATGGTACTCCACTTTCCACCACCACATTATCTCCCACTTGGGAGGTGGTAGCAGCTCCTTGGTCGATAGCTTCGATTGGATTTTCTCCTGAAGCAAGAGTAAAATCAGGTGGAAATCCCCATACTCTCCTGGACTGTCTTAATTCAGCCAGTGTGTACAATTCCTATCTAACCTAGGGTCTAAAAATCTAGAAGAAACACACTAAAAGACTTCCCTACTCAAACTATAGGTCAAAACAAGTAGACTTAAAATGACAGGAGGAGCTCAAAAATTAGGTCTCTCACTAGGATTGTCAAGCAGGTGCCACTTGTGATATACCTCAAGGGTAGGTGCATAGTAATCTCCCTGATGCTTTTTTCGGTGTATGGCTCCAAACAAGACGGCCAAAGGGATTTTCTCAGATATTTAAGGTACCCTAGTGGGGTCTCACGATATACTCAAGGTACATGGGGGCTCAAATCGGTAGTAGTGTTGTCTAATGCATAACCGTACACAAGGGGCCTTCCAATATACAATCGAGTATGTGAAGTACCTTTCTATATACCTCAAGGGTACGTGAAAGGCCGCTCGATATACCAATGGTACATGGAAGAACCGCATGAGTCCCAAAATGTAATGCAGAAAAATAACGACATCTCCTACGTTTTACGACACCCAAACACATCTCAAACCTATCACTCAAGTTACTACGTAAATTTTATCCTACAACTACCGTTAATTTTAACTTGTACAGTTAGGTGAATGCATGATTTTTTGATAGAAAAGTAAAACCATGCAATATGCTTGTGCAAATGTTCACTTTACCGTTCAATATGCCTACTTACGGGAGGGACGAGAGTGTTTTTATTTTGTTTCAAATCCAAAAATTTCCAATCAACAGTCATGAACATCAAATCAAAGACAAGAAAACACTTTTACAAACCAAAAATCTTCTTTTCGAAAGCAAATGAGGAGGGTGATAATCTCTTTTCCTAAAATAAAAACACCAAGCACACCTATATGCCAATGCGCTCTAACTTTTAAAATTTCTCAAAAGCATAAGCAAATCTAACTTAAGACTACCATTTTTTTATATTTTGATCGAGATAGTCCTATATGCATGAGAGATGAAAGATCATAATGGACCTGAAAGCTTGTAAAGCCAATCAGAAAACCCAACTTTAATGCTCAAATATGATGTCCTAATCTCAAGCAAAACTTTTCTTTTTTGAAGGAAGGATAAAAAAGTTTACTATGCAAGCAAGAAATGAAATCTAAATGCTAATCTAATGTTCTTCTTTCAGTAAATGTAACAAAAAGAGAGTTCAATCAGCACCCTAACTTTCAGAAAATAAGAAATACTTCTTTAACCACAACCAACAAGCAAGAAGCGAATGAACACTCAAAAAGACTAAACAAATTTTTGAAATTCCACTCAAATCAATCTTAAATCATCAAAGCAGCAAGCCACACACATCAGATTCAATAACACAAGCCTGATAATAGAATTGAAAGCAATCAAAATTCCAATTTTTTGCAAAAAGAAAAATGAGGAAAAAGAGTTTTGGACTAATGCCTACTTGGTACCGCGCTTCATAGGTGTTGTAAGAGTGTTTCCAAAGAAACACCACTCCTCGCAAACTAGATACAAGTAGTGGCACTGCTCACTGCTCACTCTGTTCAGGTAGTGGCACCGGTCCTCATACAAAGCATGGCCACGGTTCCCTGTAGATAGCCAAAACAAAAAAGAGAATGATGGATCAGATCAAAAAATACTAGATCAAGACAAATACTATCGAATTGAAAGTGGTAACAGAGCATAAAAAACTAAAATGACTCAGATCTGAACAGATCTAGAAATTTCAAACCCAAATAATACAAATCAGAAAGTAGATCTGAATAAAAAGAGTTGAAGAAATGGAGCCTGGATTCGGACAAGAGTTGTAGACTAAAGAAGACTAGAACAAATGAATACAACTATTCCCCAGTGGAGTCGCCAGATTTGTTAGCCAAAATATTTCACCTCCTGCAGACAGCAAGGTGTTCCGCTGGTCTAAATGGTTTAGATCGAGAAAAAATAGATCACAGAGGCTAATAACTCTCCCTAAACGTTGTACATATCTGGAATACAAGGCTTTGATAGTCCACCTGTGTACCTGTAATCAAGCTCAACACAAAACAAATCAAACCAACCAGAATATGATCTACTAATCTATGCTAGTGACTAAGGAATATAGCAATATATATCTGAAATCAAACATCAACAATATATATGGGACAGAAAGTCAACTTGCATTAGAAATATCAAGAAGTTTACAACCAAGCCTTAGTGTTGACATGCATCTCCATGAAACCAGCTCTTCATCCCCAAAAGCTATTACTCTAGCTCTCTATGCTCTCTCCAAATGATCTTGGGCCAAGAATCAATCCAACGGCATAAAAATACCTTCAATGACCTCCCCTTAACCATGGCTATGAGCTCATATTTATAGGGATTTAAAGGATAGAGATGGTTGATAAATTAGTGGGTGATGTGTCCTCTAAGATCCTAGGATGAGGGATCTCAAGCTCAACCAACCCACAACAGTAGGGATAAGGGATATCTTGAGGCTTATCATCTAGAAGCCTCAAGAAGCTTCTCTTTTTCCCTTTTTACCTAGGGTACCGTGCTTCTCCTTCTATGACAAAGCAGTTCTGGTAATAATCGTCTATGGACCAAGGGCAATGGGCGGTGGCACCGCTTGTGGACAACCGATGAAAGGTGGTGCAATCAGGGGTACCGCTCTTGGATAAAGGGGTATGCATGGTGCTAGGAATTTGTATGACACACTGATAAAAAAACCATTTATTCTTCACTCTAGAAGCTAGGATTCAGGGCAAGTAGGTATGTCAAAGGTCTTATCACATGATGGTGACACAATTTTGGTATAACACCAACAAATTCCACTGCCCATTTTTTAAATGGATAAATCGTCACCTACGGTACTAATGGCATCTCATCCCTCCTTGATGGTGTCTCAATTGTTTGATAAACATCACAAGTGAGTGCATAGTCTACCGCATCACCGTTGAGCGTTGGCCACCAAAGCCCTACGTGGAGTACCTTCTTTCCAGTAGCACGACCTTCGTAGTGTCCACCTGCAACTCTCACATTTGCTTCCTCCAAGACCCTTTCCTATTCATGTGATAAGACACATCGCCTTAAGATCTGGTCAGGTCCCATATTATAAAGTTCTCTAGGAATCAACCAGAAATCTAAGGCTCGAATGACCAACTGATTCTTTTGATTCATATCGATCCCTTATGGTGTTGTTCTTGTTGCCAAAAACTGAACTATTTTCTCACAATAGTCATCAACAATTCCAACTCTGAATAGTTGCGCATTAGGTAACCCATATTTGATGTTCATCAGTTCTTCACCTATCTCAATTTGTGAAAAATGGTCAGGTCCTGCATTCAAGCGACCTGGCTTCACAATTATCTCGAAATCAAACTCTTGGAAGAGGAGTAGCCAAAGGCATATATTCCCCCCCAACATAGGCATATATTTCAATGGAGAGTGATCCATGATAATCTTTATATGACCTGCCAACAGATATTGTCGAAGGTTTTGTAATACGTAGATTGTTTCCAACCCTTCCCTTTCTCTGATGGAATAATTCTTCTCCGGGGATGATAGCTTCCAACTGGAAAACACAATCGAGTGATGAATATATCCTTCACCCAGTTTTGCCAACACCACTCCCAATGCACTTGATTATGTGTCAACATGAACATGGAATTCCTTTGTCCAATCCATAAAAAACAATATTGGTGTTGTAGCCATATTCGTCTTTAATGTGTCTAAACTTCCCCGACACTCTTGACTCCATGCAAACTCCACGTCCTTCTTTAGCAACTTCTCCATAAGTGTTGTTATCATGGAATATCCTTTGATGAACTTGCAATAATACCCTATGTGGCCTAATTTCACTCTGAGTTCGTTCACATTCGTAGGTGGCAGAAAGTTCAGAATGAGCGCAATCTTGGCTGGATCGACCAGCAGTCCTTCCTTGCAAACAATGTTCCCAAGCAACATCCCGAATGGCACACAAAATATGCACTTATTTGAATTCAGTGTAATTATATGTTTTCGATACCTCTCCAACATCACTTGCATATTTTCAAGGTGATCCTTAACCATTCCATAAACTATCCATTCCTCCATGTATACCACTAGAAACTTCTGAATAAAATCCTTGAATGCAACAACTACAGTCCTAGAGAATATTGCAGGCGCATTAGAGGAAATTTCAATTTCAAATGGGCCTTCCAAAAATAATACAAATTCCATGTCATCATGTATTATCGAATCAAAATTCTTTAAAATTAAAAAAGGGAGCACCTCTTAAACATTTTTTTAATATAAATTTGGGGATAGGTATCATAAAAAAAATTATGTTTTATGTTCGTATTTTCAACATATCTTCCTGTGTTTTTACTCAAATTTCAATTGAGAGAGCTCGTTGGATGCGGAATTAAATTTTGCATCCAACGAGTACCCACTTAAGATACTTTTGATGGGTCCCACTACCCCAAAAAAAACGAAATACCTTAAAAAACATGATGATGACAGCATCATCATGTTTTTTCAGGTATTTCCTATTTTTTGGGGTAGTGGGGCCCATCAAAAGTATGTTGAGTGTGTACTTGTTGGATGCCAAATTTAATTCCACATCCAATGAGCTCTTCCAATCGAAATTTGAGTAAAACCACAGGGAGATATGTCGAAAATATGAACAAAAAAGTAGTTTTTTATTTTCTTCCTCCAAAATTAATATATATTATTTTATTATTTTAACTATTTTTTTATTAATTTTCCTTAGGAGGCCCATTTTGAGTTGAAAATTCCTCTAATGCATTCTTTAGTACAAATGGCGTCATTGTGTATTGATAGCATCCCCATTTAGTAACAAATGTCATCTTATGTTGATCCTCTTTCGTGATCTTTATTTAATGATAGCCAGAAAATCCATCCGTGCATGAATAGAATTCTTGACCTCATATTATTTCTAATACTTCATCAGTAAATGATATTGGAAACGGATCATGAAGGCATGTGTCATTCATCTTCATGAAATCAACACAGATTCGAACCTTGCCAGTATTCTTATCTTACACAACCATAGGACTGATCCACTTAGATTCTTCAACTGGTTTTATGATTCCTGCATCGAACATTCCTTGAGCTTAGCCTTTACTATTTCCTTGTATAATGGATTCAAGAGGTATGATCGTTGCTTCATAGGATTTAAATTATGCTTCTAGTGCGATTTTCATTTCTCCCAAATCCCCTAATATCCTCTTCATTTCATAAAAAATCATCGAAAATAGGTCTTGAAACTCGTGCAACAAATTAGTGATCTTCTCCATTGTTTCTTCATCCCAGTAGTCTCCGATATTCATGAAATTGGTTTCCTCCTCAGTCCCAATGTTGAATTTCTAAATATTTAATGGATGTTGAACTTTGTTTGTCGACACCTCTAGTGGCGAGATATCCTGACTCCCTTCAAATTCTTGAATATTGTTGTTCCTCAGGTAATCTTCATCCTCAGGCCTTCCTGTTACATTGAAGCCACCATCATCGACTGCATTGTTGGTGCTTCATGCGGGTGCACCGGATATGCGACTGGAACTACCTTCAGAACAACGTCATGAATCCGCTGTGGTGCACTATGAATGAATGGGTCAGCATCCACAAAAACGAAGGTGTGACTAAAACAAATCTACAACTCCTCCCATGTCATGATTTCTCTGCAAAGCTCGGTTGATATGTACAGCTAGTGCGGCATTTCATCCAACGTGTGCACAAAATCATGTACCCACTCCTCCTTTGGTCGTGACACCTACATGGGATAACATGCATTTAGATGACCGATGGGATTATTTCAACCATCATACCTCTCATCTTGGTATTGTTCTGCTTCGCCGAAGCGTACTTCCATCAACCTCCAATGCTGCAACCATCCATTGATCGACTTATTGTGTGTCTCCCACCAACATGTTGGTATAGCCTTCAATGCTTCATCCAACGCCAATAGTCTCTGGGGTTCTGACACCTTATCTTCAAATTCAACAAGAAATTCAAGTAAGTCAGGAAGTCCTTCATATACTGGCAACTCAAAAATATCAGTTGTGACTCATCATAGTGACTGAATAATTAGTTTGCACTTTTGAATCGATACCTTGTGTATTTGATTCTGCCAATTATCCAAGGCATCATCAGAGTCCGAAGATGCGGAGCTAGTGTTAGGGTTTATAATCCTCCCTTGACCAAACTGTCTATTAGATTATTTTAGCCTAACTTAGGAGTTTTATTTAATTATTTGGGTCCACTGGTACCATTGGGTCCACTTGGCCTAATGGGGCCACATGTACCAGTTACTAGAGTGTGGGGAACATTGATAGAGGGTAACTTCCACTTAATGCAATTGTATGCATCATTTTAGGCACCTCCTAGGCCATTCCCTACATTTTAGGATCCACTGGGAGTCCCGACACCAACCCCCTTCAGTTAGTTGGAGTTGGAACTAGTTAAGGTTAGTTTTTCCCAGTTACTTTCAGTTAGATCACAATCAGCTTAGTTAGTTCCAGTTAGACATGAATACATGTGGATAAGGCACTCTTTCTCACCTACCACTTTAGTTAGGTTGAGTTAACTGATTATTATTGATTGTGTGAATTGATTAGAAATATGGAGTTAACCACTTCGACTCTTATAGCGATTGAGACATCTTTGGTTAACTAGTCAATAAGATATAGTCACATCTAGTGGGGAGATTCGAATTCATCCCTAATGATTCGAATTCTTTTCCTATGTAACACTATTGTAACACCGAATTATGTAATGAACATGATACTGTAATTATGTAATCTATACTCATACTTTTCCTATGTGGTTTGATTTTTTCAGTGTGTATCTTCATTCCTTTTTTATTGCATCAATAATATTTGACTCATGGCTTGAAGACATAAATGGCACAACAATTCTAACACCTAGAACTTCATGAGCTCAACTCTCCGTCAATAGTAGGTTGGATATAATCTTCGAAGATGTTGTACACATGATCCCATCACCCTACAACTTGTTCCTTAACCGATCAACATACCTTCTTCCTTCATTTGGATCCATTGGGGCTCTAACTCTGATATCGCGGTTCTCAAAGGTCATCACGCGCTTCTTGAAAATAATCACCACCAAGCTGTCATTAGCCCATCCAATCCCCAGTAGTGTGGGATACGAGCTTCCACTATCAACAATCTCAATAACATCAAATTCCGCATAAGTATTCATTCCTTCGACTTCAACTGCTAGATGTGGAATGTGTCCAATTGGTGTCACTTTGTCCTGGTTAGTGAGTCGCAACTGAACAGGAGACCAAACTAGCTATGGGCTCCCCATTTTCTTCCATGTCTTCTTTGTTAGAATGTTGACATCCAATCCTAGATATAGAATGACCGAATCTACCTCATAATGCCCAATCTGAATATTCATTCTCATCTCCTTCCCCATTTTCTTCTTGTGCACAGAGTTCACATCAAACTCCCTCTTCCCCTTCTTTGGTCGATGCAGTGGACTCACAATCTCGGCAAATGCATCAATGTCTTTTACCAGTGACATACAAATTTCAAAGAAGTTTTGCAAGGTACTATGATGTCGCGATGGTCCTGCTACCAAAGTTGAATAAAAAATAGGTGGCATTTCATAAATAACAAACTTACCTAGATATCTTCTTATCACATCGTGTTCTTCAAGGAAAGTGTCCCTCTCAGTGTCGATGTCAAATTGCACCTTCTTCTTTATAGCCAATCAGACTTGTGGAATTGGTCCATCATCTCCTGTTGTTGCACCTCCATGAGAAATGATAGCAACATCAACAAACTGAACATTGGGTTCTATTGAGATCTTCGCAACTCTTTGTCCTTGGTTCTGGTTTGGTGGTAGATTCACTTGGTGTTTTTCATTTTGATTTGCATTTTGGCTCTAATTTTGATTTTGGTTCTAGTTCTGGTTCTACAACTGTGGAGCGTTCCTTGCTTTCCACTTCAGGATTAGTTGCACACGGTTCTCAATAGTGTGATTTGCAACAATACAATAAGTAAATTACGCTTGTAGGTTCGAGAAATCTCTCTGATAATGTTCCAGTACTCTGCAATTATAAAATTTCATAGGTTCTCTACCTTGTCCTCCTTGGAATCCTCCACAAAATCCTCCTTATTGTTGGTACTACGGTTGATTGAACTGCTACTGCGGTGGGGGATTCGGTTATGATTGCACACACTGTGGTTGAGTATATGGTTCATCAGTATATTGCATCTGGTTGTACTGCAGCGAT
The DNA here is from genome assembly GCA_001517045.1 of Pseudotsuga menziesii. NCBI lineage: Eukaryota > Viridiplantae > Streptophyta > Pinopsida > Pinales > Pinaceae > Pseudotsuga > Pseudotsuga menziesii. Next base: position 1,097,585 of record LPNX010286211.1, on the reverse strand, counting down.
GGCGGAGGAAACTACACTTGTGGAAAAAACTGCGGTTGCGGTTGTGGATATACCACCTATGGTGGCTGCTACGGTGGCAGTCTCTCCATCGTTTAATGGTCTTCTGCCTTCATGTAGCATTCATCCATCGTTCTCCCCTGGAGCATATCATACGATCGACATTCCTTATCTTTATGCCCAATAGATCGAAAAAATGTGCAATACAAATTTTTCGGCTTCAAGAACATCTTCAGCATAAATACACAATCATCATTTCGATGTCCAAGAGATTGGAAGACGCTGCACCATGGCATGCAACCATGACTCAATGGATTTGGAAGCTCTCAACAATAGATAATTTATCAAATTTGGGCACTGATCCTTATGATTTCCTTCCACATGGCATCGAGTACACCAAATATCCTTGCGATGCTCTCTTCCTTTCTTAATATCCTGCAATTGGATCGTCAGGTTCACAAGTTGTGATTGAATATGATTCATGCCAACTCCAGATTCACCAAAAGGTGAAGCCTCCAACTTCATCGCGATCTCCAAATCCTCGCTCTTTGTCGCAATCATTTGCTACATCAAGGGCATCTTGATATGCAGTACTAATGCCATGATGAACCATTCCTTATGCTATACATCTCTCATTCAAAATTTGAATCTCACCATCAAAATTTTGAATCGCTGATCGAAATCCCAAACAGTCTCATTTGAATATTTCTTAATCTCCTTTCACTCTATGATATATTGTGCCTCAGACTTAGGCTTTCTGAATTCTTTGATCAATCCTTTTCTAAACTCTATTAAAGTCTTCACTGGAATCCCAGTATGAACTTGCACAAATTTCAAGTACCAATCCAGTGTGTGACCTCGAAAGGTCATCGCCAACTAACACTTCTTCACATCATCATCCTAGGTTTTCTTTATAGTCCAAATTGCTTCACATTGAAACCAATATTGTTTGGCATGCTCAGTCCCATTCCCCTGAAATAGAGGTAACTTTACATCATCACCCGCCATCCTGGGCCTTATTCGTACATTCGTTGATCTATTTCTATTAGAGTGTTGATGACACGTCAGAAAATTTGGTGTTGACCTCATATTTCTTCCTGAGTGTTGTGCAGTGCACAGAGCTGTGGGTATGTTGTTGCTATGGGTTGTTCTTTCTTCAGGCTTAGGCATAGCCTAGTCATCTCCTTTGTCGATATAGGGTCTCTTCATCCCCTTTTATCTTCTCTCGTAGCCTCTTATCTCAGTAGAAACAGGACTCTCTCCTATCCTTTGCCTCTTCTCCTGTCGAAAACTTACTCCACTTCGCAAAACACCCCTTCCTTCCTTAGATTCCCTCACAGTCTTGTCGTAACTTCCATCCATCTACCGCATATCATTCCATCCAACACTCATCTCCACGGTACTTACAACCTATGCACACCAGGGATCTTCTCATCAAAGTTCATCTTTAATATGCCTTTTTCACAGATGAGCATCATAATTGAAAGTTGCAACAATAACAGAAATATACCTCTTGGTCCCTTGAATAACTCCCTTTCTGCGTCGCTGTAAGATTTGAATGTTTCCATTGTGAACTCAGTGATGTATCCTTCCAAGATGTTGTCAAGCCACACTTCGACAGCCCTTGACGCTTTTTTATCTACCTCTGGCAACTGTTGGATCAGCTCAAGGGGTCTAGCAAGTTGGTTTTTGTCCTTGAAAATTTGTCTTGCGATAGGTTAACTGCACGAACCACTCATACAAGATGATTGGGAACTGAGAGAAAAAGTAATCATGGAGATCAGAATATAGATACCTTCCCAGCCACTCTTATGTTTTCAATCCAGGGTTATGATTCTCCTCTGTTGTGAACTCCTGAGCCTTCTGGTGAAACCAATCTTGAATCTCTGGTCTTGCCGGATGCCACAACATGTCCTCCTCCATGCACTACGGTCCCGACAATCGAACCATTTGTTGACATAGATCCATCGACAGCGGTTCACTCTCTGTCGACACCTTTAACTCAGTGATCTCCCTGAGCACTGGTCCAGATAGGTTTTACCCTGTCCAGCAACACCTACGAAGTAAATGAGGTCTCACCCGAGATGTTCAAGGGAGAACTGTCGGAACCAAATTTTCACAGTAATAAGGAGGGTTTGCGCGTTTATTATTCACCTTTCACATCATTACTTCATAGATCCAAGCATTGGTTCAACTATTATAAATTCATATCATCACACATCATATCACATCAGCATATCCATATCACAACAAGAGAATCAATGCATAAACAAATCTACCAATATCACATAATTTAAAACATAAAAGTATCGCATCATTCAAAAATAAACATTTTACTACAGCATTAATCCATTCACATCATATTGCAGGAAAAAAAGGAAAACATAAAGAAGTAAAAATACACAGTGTTTGCATTAAATATACATCATGTCATACTAACTTCGCATCAAAACTGCAGGTTCTCAAAACAACCCTACAATTCATATCTCATGTCAAATATCGATCAAAGGATAAAAGACCATAAGATTCCAAAAAGGTGTTTTCAAATTTACAATCCTGGATCTATTTATATACTTGCTCCTTTACATCATGGTCCACTTAGATCAACTTCCTAACTACTTGCACCAAAAACTACAAAAAAATGACCAAGATTTACAAAATATGACCAAAATCTACAAATTTTGACCAATCTTCCTTGCGTTCCATGTTCTGCCTTGTGCGCCAACTTTGACCTTGCACATCAACCTCAGAGTTGCGTAACTAATTATCCTCAAAACTTTCTGCAAACACATTCGAATGAAATAAGTGGGAGAAAGCGTTAGTGTTCCTTGATGCTTCCTCCAAAATATTACTAGGGAAAGAGAAAGTTAGAGTTTCTCACACAAAGACATGGGTCCGAGTGAGGGTCGTGCTTCTTCTCCACCTCCTCACTCTTGATAACTAGAAAACCATCAAATTCTCCTTAACAATGGCCAACAATGAATTTGTGTGAAATTTCCAGTTATCCTTCTCCTCCTTACTAAAATTCCAAAAGTGTGATAAAGGGATAGTGCTCCTTCTCCTACTTACGCAAATTTCAAAGGCGTGATGAAGGACCAACCTAATTAGAATAATATGAGAAATGTCGAATCTTCCCACTCCTGTGAAAAGCCTAACAGAGTTCCCATGCTACTCATTCGAAGGGAACAAGTCCAAGAAGGGGATAATTGTGTTTGACACATACTCCAAAAAATTACTAAATTGAGGGATAGGGTTTGATCCACGACCAATATTTCTTCTCCACCTCCTTGCACCTCATCATTGGATAACCATGAAAGTGTGAGAAAGGACCAGTGCTCCTTCTCCTCCTTAATAAAATTTCAAAAGTGTGTTGAAGTGCCAATCTAAATTAAAAAAGGATAAGGAAGGGCCAATATTCCCACTCCTCCTCCCAGAAGTCTAAGGGAGTGCTGATGCTTCTCCTTTGAATGGAACAAGTGGGAGAAAGGGATAGTTCTCTCTTGTAGACACGGCGATCTCATCTAATAAATATGGGACCCCATTTTAGTTCAGCGTATTTTAATCTATTTACGTCACCTGTAGTTTCTTAAAATGTTTTCTTGCTTAAATAAAAATTGCAAATTTTCAAAAACCAAAATGTTTCTCCGACGCATAAACAAAGCATAAGAAAAATATTCATTCAATCAAAATCAACTATTGTAAGCTAGAACAACTTTCTTTTTTTTACTTTACAACTTACCGACTCCGACTTCATTGAAGAAAAAATCGGGAATCGGGTGACATGATTAAGTTGGAATTTTTATAAAGCGTCAATACTCTGATTCTGAATTTTATGAAGTCAGAAATTGGAAACAATATCATATAATAATATTACTTTGATCCCCAACTATCACTTTTTGGAACTAATACAAATTTGAAAGCCGAGATTGCATTAAACTACTATTATATTTTACCCCCAACTTTTGAACCTCGACTTTTTTTTTTTCAGGAAGAAAAAAGCCTGTCCTTGTTATTCAATTAAGAATCAAAGGTCATCTTTACATTCAGCCCAAAACTGGGTAATA